>JAVVLW010000127.1:0-24000 GCA_034401795.1 Chaetoderma sp. LZ-2023a | reverse complement strand
CCTCCACAACTCACCCGGCCCCACCACACCTAGACTCACAATCCATGCCTCCACAACTCACCCGGCCCCACCACACCTAGACACACAGTCCATGCCTCCACAACTCACCCGGCCCCACCACACCTAGACACACAGTCCATGCCTCCACAACTCGCCCGGCCCCACCACACCTAGACACACAGTCCATGCCTCCACAACTCACCCGGCCCCACCACACCTAGACACACAATCCATGCCTCCACAACTCACCCGGCCCCACCACACCTAGACACACAGTCCATGCCTCCACAACTCACCCGGCCCCACCACACCTAGACACACAGTCCATGCCTCCACAACTCGCCCGGCCACACCACACCTAGACACACAATCCATGCCTCCACAACTCACCCGGCCCCACCACACCTAGACACACAGTCCATGCCTCCACAACTCACCCGGCCCCACCACACCTAGACTCACAATCCATGCCTCCACAACTCACCCGGCCCCACCACACCTAGACACACAGTCCATGCCTCCACAACTCACCCGGCCCCACCACACCTAGACACACAGTCCATGCCTCCACAACTCGCCCGGCCCCACCACACCTAGACACACAATCCATGCCTCCACAACTCACCCGGCCCCACCACACCTAGACACACAATCCATGCCTCCACAACTCACCCGGCCCCACCACACCTAGACACACAATCCATGCCTCCACAACTCACCCGGCCCCACCACACCTAGACACACAATCCATGCCTCCACAACTCACCCGGCCCCACCACACCTAGACACACAGTCCATGCCTCCACAACTCACCCGGCCCCACCACACCTAGACACACAGTCCATGCCTCCACAACTCACCCGGCCCCACCATACCTAGACACACAATCCATGCCTCCACAACTCACCCGGCCCCACCACACCTAGACACACACTCCATGCCTCCACAACTCACCCGGCCCCACCACACCTAGACACACAGTCCATGCCTCCACAACCCACCCTGCCCCACCACACCTAGACACACAATCCATGCCTCCACAACTCACCCGGCCCCACCACACCTAGACACACAATCCATGCCTCCACAACTCACCCGGCCCCACCACACCTAGACACACAATCCATGCCTCCACAACTCACCCGGCCACACCACACCTAGACACACAATCCATGCCTCTACAACTCACCCGGCCCCACCACACCTAGACACACAGTCCATGCCTCCACAACTCACCCGGCCCCACCACACCTAGACTCACAATCCATGCCTCCACAACTCACCCGGCCCCACCACACCTAGACACACAGTCCATGCCTCCACAACTCACCCGGCCCCACCACACCTAGACACACAGTCCATGCCCCACAACTCGCCCGGCCCCACCACACCTAGACACACAGTCCATGCCTCCACAACTCACCCGGCCCCACCACACCTAGACACACAGTCCATGCCTCCACAACTCGCCCGGCCCCACCACTCACACCTAGACACACAGTCCATGCCTCCACAACTCACCCGGCCCCACCACACCTAGACTCACAATCCATGCCTCCACAACTCACCCGGCCCCACCACACCTAGACACACAGTCCATGCCTCCACAACTCACCCGGCCCCACCACACCTAGACACACAGTCCATGCCTCCACAACTCGCCCGGCCACACCACACCTAGACACACAATCCATGCCTCCACAACTCACCCGGCCCCACAACACCTAGACACACAGTCCATGCCTCCACAACTCACCCGGCCCCACCACACCTAGACTCACAATCCATGCCTCCACAACTCACCCGGCCCCACCACACCTAGACACACAGTCCATGCCTCCACAACTCACCCGGCCCCACCACACCTAGACACACAGTCCATGCCTCCACAACTCGCCCGGCCCCACCACACCTAGACACACAATCCATGCCTCCACAACTCACCCGGCCCCACCACACCTAGACACACAATCCATGCCTCCACAACTCACCCGGCCCCACCACACCTAGACACACAATCCATGCCTCCACAACTCACCCGGCCCCACCACACCTAGACACACAATCCATGCCTCCACAACTCACCCGGCCCCACCACACCTAGACACACAGTCCATGCCTCCACAACTCACCCGGTCCCACCACACCTAGACACACAGTCCATGCCTCCACAACTCACCCGGCCCCACCATACCTAGACACACAATCCATGCCTCCACAACTCACCCGGCCCCACCACACCTAGACACACACTCCATGCCTCCACAACTCACCCGGCCCCACCACACCTAGACACACAGTCCATGCCTCCACAACCCACCCTGCCCCACCACACCTAGACACACAATCCATGCCTCCACAACTCACCCGGCCCCACCACACCTAGACACACAATCCATGCCTCCACAACTCACCCGGCCCCACCACACCTAGACACACAATCCATGCCTCCACAACTCACCCGGCCACACCACACCTAGACACACAATCCATGCCTCTACAACTCACCCGGCCCCACCACACCTAGACACACAGTCCATGCCTCCACAACTCACCCGGCCCCACCACACCTAGACTCACAATCCATGCCTCCACAACTCACCCGGCCCCACCACACCTAGACACACAGTCCATGCCTCCACAACTCACCCGGCCCCACCACACCTAGACACACAGTCCATGCCCCACAACTCGCCCGGCCCCACCACACCTAGACACACAATCCATGCCTCCACAACTCACCCGGCCCCACCACACCTAGACACACAATCCATGCCTCCACAACTCACCCGGCCCCACCACACCTAGACACACAATCCATGCCTCCACAACTCACCCGGCCCCACCACACCTAGACACACAATCCATGCCTCCACAACAAACCCGGCCCCACCACACCTAGACACACAGTCCATGCCTCCACAACTCACCCGGCCCCACCACACCTAGACACACAGTCCATGCCTCCACAACTCACCCGGCCCCACCATACCTAGACACACAATCCATGCCTCCACAACTCACCCGGACCCACCACACCTAGACACACACTCCATGCCTCCACAACTCACCCGGCCCCACCACACCTAGACACACAATCCATGCCTCCACAACTCACCCGGCCCACCACACCTAGACACACAATCCATGCCTCCACAACTCACCCGGCCCCACCACACCTAGACACACAATCCATGCCTCCACAACTCACCCGGCCCCACCACACCTAGACACACAATCCATGCCTCCACAACTCACCCGGCCCCACCACACCTAGACACACAATCCATGCCTCCACAACTCACCCGGCCCCACCACACCTAGACACACAATCCATGCCTCCACAACTCACCCGGCCCCACCACACCTAGACACACAATCCATGCCTCCACAACTCACCCGGCCCCACCACACCTAGACACACAGTCCATGCCTCCACAACTCACCCGGTCCCACCACACCTAGACACACAGTCCATGCCTCCACAACTCACCCGGCCCCACCATACCTAGACACACAATCCATGCCTCCACAACTCACCCGGCCCCACCACACCTAGACACACACTCCATGCCTCCACAACTCACCCGGCCCCACCACACCTAGACACACAGTCCATGCTCCACAACCCACCCTGCCCCACCACACCTAGACACACAATCCATGCCTCCACAACTCACCCGGCCCCACCACACCTAGACACACAATCCATGCCTCCACAACTCACCCGGCCCCACCACACCTAGACACACAATCCATGCCTCCACAACTCACCCGGCCACACCACACCTAGACACACAATCCATGCCTCTACAACTCACCCGGCCCCACCACACCTAGACACACAGTCCATGCCTCCACAACTCACCCGGCCCCACCACACCTAGACTCACAATCCATGCCTCCACAACTCACCCGGCCCCACCACACCTAGACACACAGTCCATGCCTCCACAACTCACCCGGCCCCACCACACCTAGACACACAGTCCATGCCCCACAACTCGCCCGGCCCCACCACACCTAGACACACAATCCATGCCTCCACAACTCACCCGGCCCCACCACACCTAGACACACAATCCATGCCTCCACAACTCACCCGGCCCCACCACACCTAGACACACAATCCATGCCTCCACAACTCACCCGGCCCCACCACACCTAGACACACAATCCATGCCTCCACAACAAACCCGGCCCCACCACACCTAGACACACAGTCCATGCCTCCACAACTCACCCGGCCCCACCACACCTAGACACACAGTCCATGCCTCCACAACTCACCCGGCCCCACCATACCTAGACACACAATCCATGCCTCCACAACTCACCCGGACCCACCACACCTAGACACACACTCCATGCCTCCACAACTCACCCGGCCCCACCACACCTAGACACACAATCCATGCCTCCACAACTCACCCGGCCCACCACACCTAGACACACAATCCATGCCTCCACAACTCACCCGGCCCCACCACACCTAGACACACAATCCATGCCTCCACAACTCACCCGGCCCCACCACACCTAGACACACAATCCATGCCTCCACAACTCACCCGGCCCCACCACACCTAGACACACAATCCATGCCTCTACAACTCACCCGGCCCCACCACACTTAGACACACAGTCCATGCCTCCACAACTCACCCGGCCCCACCACACCTAGACTCACAATCCATGCCTCCACAACTCACCCGGCCCCACCATACCTAGACACACAATCCATGCCTCCACAACTCACCCGGACCCACCACACCTAGACACACACTCCATGCCTCCACAACTCACCCGGCCCCACCACACCTAGACACACAGTCCATGCCTCCACAACCCACCCGGCCCCACCACACCTAGACACACAATCCATGCCTCCACAACTCACCCGGCCCCACCACACCTAGACACACAATCCAAACCTCCACAACTCACCCGGCCCCACCACACCTAGACACACAGTCCATGCCTCCACAACTCACCCGGCCACACCACACCTAGACACACAATCCATGCCTCTACAACTCACCCGGCCCCACCACACCTAGACACACAGTCCATGCCTCCACAACTCACCCGGCCCCACCACACCTAGACTCACAATCCATGCCTCCACAACTCACCCGGCCCCACCACACCTGGACACACACTCCATGCCTCCACAACTCACCCGGCCCCACCACACCTAGACACACAGTCCATGCCTCCACAACCCACCCGGCCCCACCACACCTAGACACACAATCCATGCCTCCACAACTCACCCGGCCCCACCACACCTAGACACACAATCCATGCCTCCACAACTCACCCGGCCCCACCACACCTAGACACACAGTCCATGCCTCCACAACTCACCCGGCCACACCACACCTAGACACACAATCCATGCCTCTACAACTCACCCGGCCCCACCACACCTAGACACACAGTCCATGCCTCCACAACTCACCCGGCCCCACCACACCTAGACTCACAATCCATGCCTCCACAACTCACCCGGCCCCACCACACCTAGACACACACTCCATGCCTCCACAACTCACCCGGCCCCACCACACCTAGACACACAATCCATGCCTCCACAACTCACCCGGCCCCACCACACCTAGACACACAGTCCATGCCTCCACAACTCACCCGGCCCCACCATACCTAGACACACAATCCATGCCTCCACAACTCACCCGGACCCACCACACCTAGACACACACTCCATGCCTCCACAACTCACCCGGCCCCACCACACCTAGACACACAATCCATGCCTCCACAACTCACCCGGCCCACCACACCTAGACACACAATCCATGCCTCCACAACTCACCCGGCCCCACCACACCTAGACACACAATCCATGCCTCCACAACTCACCCGGCCCCACCACACCTAGACACACAATCCATGCCTCCACAACTCACCCGGCCCCACCACACCTAGACACACAATCCATGCCTCTACAACTCACCCGGCCCCACCACACTTAGACACACAGTCCATGCCTCCACAACTCACCCGGCCCCACCACACCTAGACTCACAATCCATGCCTCCACAACTCACCCGGCCCCACCATACCTAGACACACAATCCATGCCTCCACAACTCACCCGGACCCACCACACCTAGACACACACTCCATGCCTCCACAACTCACCCGGCCCCACCACACCTAGACACACAGTCCATGCCTCCACAACCCACCCGGCCCCACCACACCTAGACACACAATCCATGCCTCCACAACTCACCCGGCCCCACCACACCTAGACACACAATCCAAACCTCCACAACTCACCCGGCCCTACCACACCTAGACACACAGTCCATGCCTCCACAACTCACCCGGCCACACCACACCTAGACACACAATCCATGCCTCTACAACTCACCCGGCCCCACCACACCTAGACACACAGTCCATGCCTCCACAACTCACCCGGCCCCACCACACCTAGACTCACAATCCATGCCTCCACAACTCACCCGGCCCCACCACACCTAGACACACAATCCATGCCTCCACAACTCACCCGGCCCCACCACACCTAGACACACAATCCATGCCTCCACAACTCACCCGGCCCCACCACACCTAGACACACAATCCATGCCTCCACAACTCACCCGGCCCCACCACACCTAGACACACAATCCATGCCTCTACAACTCACCCGGCCCCACCACACTTAGACACACAGTCCATGCCTCCACAACTCACCCGGCCCCACCACACCTAGACTCACAATCCATGCCTCCACAACTCACCCGGCCCCACCATACCTAGACACACAATCCATGCCTCCACAACTCACCCGGACCCACCACACCTAGACACACACTCCATGCCTCCACAACTCACCCGGCCCCACCACACCTAGACACACAGTCCAAGTCTCCACAACCCACCCGGCCCCACCACACCTAGACACACAATCCATGCCTCCACAACTCACCCGGCCCCACCACACCTAGACACACAATCCAAACCTCCACAACTCACCCGGCCCTACCACACCTAGACACACAGTCCATGCCTCCACAACTCACCCGGCCACACCACACCTAGACACACAATCCATGCCTCCACAACTCACCCGGCCCCACCACACCTAGACTCACAATCCATGCCTCCACAACTCACCCGGCCCCACCACACCTAGACACACACTCCATGCCTCCACAACTCACCCGGTCCCACCACACCTAGACACACAGTCCATGCCTCCACAACCCACCCGGTTCCACCACACCTAGACACACAATCCATGCCTCCACAACTCACCCGGCCCCACCACACCTAGACACACAATCCATGCCTCCACAACTCACCCGGCGCCACCAGACCTAGACACACAGTCCATGCCTCCACAACTCACCCGGCCACACCACACCTAGACACACAATCCATGCCTCTACAACTCACCCGGCCCCACCACACCTAGACACACAGTCCATGCCTCCACAACTCACCCGGCCCCACCACACCTAGACTCACAATCCATGCTTCCACAACTCACCCGGCCCCACCACACCTAGACACACAGTCCATGCCTCCACAACTCACCCGGCCCCACCACACCTAGACACACAGTCCATGCCTCCACAACTCGCCCGGCCCCACCACACCTAGACACACAATCCATGCCTCCACAACTCACCCGGCCCCACCACACCTAGACACACAATCCATGCCTCCACAACTCACCCGGCCCCACCACACCTAGACACACAATCCATGCCTCCACAACTCACCCGGCCCCACCACAGCTAGACACACAATCCATGCCTCCACAACTCACCCGGCCCCACCACACCTAGACACACAGTCCATGCCTCCACAACTCACCCGGCCCCACCACACCTAGACACACAGTCCATGCCTCCACAACTCACCCGGCCCCACCATACCTAGACACACAATCCATGCCTCCACAACTCACCCGGACCCACCACACCTAGACACACACTCCATGCCTCCACAACTCACCCGGCCCCACCACACCTAGACACACAATCCATGCCTCCACAACTCACCCGGCCCACCACACCTAGACACACAATCCATGCCTCCACAACTCACCCGGCCCCACCACACCTAGACACACAATCCATGCCTCCACAACTCACCCGGCCCCACCACACCTAGACACACAATCCATGCCTCCACAACTCACCCGGCCCCACCACACCTAGACACCCACCACACCTTGACACACAATCCATGCCTCCACAACTCACCCGGCCCCACCACACCTAGACACACAATCCATGCCTCCACAACTCACCCGGCCCCACCACACCTAGACACACAATCCATGCCTCCACAACTCGCCCGGCCCCACGACACGTAGACACACAATCCATGCCTCTACAACTCACCCGGCCCCACCACACCTAGACATACAGTCCATGCCTCCACAACTCACCCGGCCCCACCACACCTAGACACACAATCCATGCCTCCACAACTCACCCGGCCCCACCACACCTAGACACACAATCCATGCCTCCACAAGTCACCCGGCCCCACCACACCTAGACACCCAATCCATGCCTCCACAACTCACCCGGTCCCACCACACCTAGACACACAGTCCATGCCTCCACAACTCACCCGGTCCCACCACACCTAGATACACAATCCATGCCTCCACAACTCACCCGGCCCCACCACACCTAGACACACAGTCCATGCCTCCACAACCCACCCGGCCCCACCACACCTAGACACACAATCCATGCCTCCACAACTCACCCGGCCCCACCACACCTAGACACACAATCCATACCTCCACAACTCACCCGGCCCCACCACACCTAGACACACAGTCCATGCCTCCACAACTCACCCGGCCCCACCACACCTAGACACACAATCCATGCCTCCACAACTCACCCGGCCCACCACACCTAGACACACAATCCATGCCTCCACAACTCACCCGGCCCCACCACACCTAGACACACAATCCATGCCTCCACAACTCACCCGGCCCCACCACACCTAGACACACAATCCATGCCTCCACAACTCACCCGGCCCCACCACACCTAGACACACAATCCATGCCTCTACAACTCACCCGGCCCCACCACACTTAGACACACAGTCCATGCCTCCACAACTCACCCGGCCCCACCACACCTAGACTCACAATCCATGCCTCCACAACTCACCCGGCCCCACCATACCTAGACATACAATCCATGCCTCCACAACTCACCCGGACCCACCACACCTAGACACACACTCCATGCCTCCACAACTCACCCGGCCCCACCACACCTAGACACACAGTCCATGCCTCCACAACCCACCCGGCCCCACCACACCTAGACACACAATCCATGCCTCCACAACTCACCCGGCCCCACCACACCTAGACACACAATCCAAACCTCCACAACTCACCCGGCCCCACCACACCTAGACACACAGTCCATGCCTCCACAACTCACCCGGCCACACCACACCTAGACACACAATCCATGCCTCTACAACTCACCCGGCCCCACCACACCTAGACACACAGTCCATGCCTCCACAACTCACCCGGCCCCACCACACCTAGACTCACAATCCATGCCTCCACAACTCACCCGGCCCCACCACACCTAGACACACACTCCATGCCTCCACAACTCACCCGGCCCCACCACACCTAGACACACAGTCCATGCCTCCACAACCCACCCGGCCCCACCACACCTAGACACACAATCCATGCCTCCACAACTCACCCGGCCCCACCACACCTAGACACACAATCCATGCCTCCACAACTCACCCGGCCCCACCACACCTAGACACACAGTCCATGCCTCCACAACTCACCCGGCCACACCACACCTAGACACACAATCCATGCCTCTACAACTCACCCGGCCCCACCACACCTAGACACACAGTCCATGCCTCCACAACTCACCCGGCCCCACCACACCTAGACTCACAATCCATGCCTCCACAACTCACCCGGCCCCACCACACCTAGACACACACTCCATGCCTCCACAACTCACCCGGCCCCACCACACCTAGACACACAATCCATGCCTCCACAACTCACCCGGCCCCACCATACCTAGACACACAATCCATGCCTCCACAACTCACCCGGACCCACCACACCTAGACACACACTCCATGCCTCCACAACTCACCCGGCCCCACCACACCTAGACACACAATCCATGCCTCCTCAACTCACCCGGCCCACCACACCTAGACACACAATCCATGCCTCCACAACTCACCCGGCCCCACCACACCTAGACACACAATCCATGCCTCCACAACTCACCCGGCCCCACCACACCTAGACACACAATCCATGCCTCCACAACTCACCCGGCCCCACCACACCTAGACACACAATCCATGCCTCTACAACTCACCCGGCCCCACCACACTTAGACACACAGTCCATGCCTCCACAACTCACCCGGCCCCACCACACCTAGACTCACAATCCATGCCTCCACAACTCACCCGGCCCCACCATACCTAGACACACAATCCATGCCTCCACAACTCACCCGGACCCACCACACCTAGACACACACTCCATGCCTCCACAACTCACCCGGCCCCACCACACCTAGACACACAGTCCATGCCTCCACAACCCACCCGGCCCCACCACACCTAGACACACAATCCATGCCTCCACAACTCACCCGGCCCCACCACACCTAGACACACAATCCAAACCTCCACAACTCACCCGGCCCTACCACACCTAGACACACAGTCCATGCCTCCACAACTCACCCGGCCACACCACACCTAGACACACAATCCATGCCTCTACAACTCACCCGGCCCCACCACACCTAGACACACAGTCCATGCCTCCACAACTCACCCGGCCCCACCACACCTAGACTCACAATCCATGCCTCCACAACTCACCCGGCCCCACCACACCTAGACACACAATCCATGCCTCCACAACTCACCCGGCCCCACCACACCTAGACACACAATCCATGCCTCCACAACTCACCCGGCCCCACCACACCTAGACACACAATCCATGCCTCCACAACTCACCCGGCCCCACCACACCTAGACACACAATCCATGCCTCTACAACTCACCCGGCCCCACCACACTTAGACACACAGTCCATGCCTCCACAACTCACCCGGCCCCACCACACCTAGACTCACAATCCATGCCTCCACAACTCACCCGGCCCCACCATACCTAGACACACAATCCATGCCTCCACAACTCACCCGGACCCACCACACCTAGACACACACTCCATGCCTCCACAACTCACCCGGCCCCACCACACCTAGACACACAGTCCAAGTCTCCACAACCCACCCGGCCCCACCACACCTAGACACACAATCCATGCCTCCACAACTCACCCGGCCCCACCACACCTAGACACACAATCCAAACCTCCACAACTCACCCGGCCCTACCACACCTAGACACACAGTCCATGCCTCCACAACTCACCCGGCCACACCACACCTAGACACACAATCCATGCCTCCACAACTCACCCGGCCCCACCACACCTAGACTCACAATCCATGCCTCCACAACTCACCCGGCCCCACCACACCTAGACACACACTCCATGCCTCCACAACTCACCCGGCCCCACCACACCTAGACACACAGTCCATGCCTCCACAACCCACCCGGTTCCACCACACCTAGACACACAATCCATGCCTCCACAACTCACCCGGCCCCACCACACCTAGACACACAATCCATGCCTCCACAACTCACCCGGCGCCACCAGACCTAGACACACAGTCCATGCCTCCACAACTCACCCGGCCACACCACACCTAGACACACAATCCATGCCTCTACAACTCACCCGGCCCCACCACACCTAGACACACAGTCCATGCCTCCACAACTCACCCGGCCCCACCACACCTAGACTCACAATCCATGCCTCCACAACTCACCCGGCCCCACCACACCTAGACACACAGTCCATGCCTCCACAACTCACCCGGCCCCACCACACCTAGACACACAGTCCATGCCTCCACAACTCGCCCGGCCCCACCACACCTAGACACACAATCCATGCCTCCACAACTCACCCGGCCCCACCACACCTAGACACACAATCCATGCCTCCACAACTCACCCGGCCCCACCACACCTAGACACACAATCCATGCCTCCACAACTCACCCGGCCCCACCACAGCTAGACACACAATCCATGCCTCCACAACTCACCCGGCCCCACCACACCTAGACACACAGTCCATGCCTCCACAACTCACCCGGCCCCACCACACCTAGACACACAGTCCATGCCTCCACAACTCACCCGGCCCCACCATACCTAGACACACAATCCATGCCTCCACAACTCACCCGGACCCACCACACCTAGACACACACTCCATGCCTCCACAACTCACCCGGCCCCACCACACCTAGACACACAATCCATGCCTCCACAACTCACCCGGCCCACCACACCTAGACACACAATCCATGCCTCCACAACTCACCCGGCCCCACCACACCTAGACACACAATCCATGCCTCCACAACTCACCCGGCCCCACCACACCTAGACACACAATCCATGCCTCCACAACTCACCCGGCCCCACCACACCTAGACACCCACCACACCTTGACACACAATCCATGCCTCCACAACTCACCCGGCCCCACCACACCTAGACACACAATCCATGCCTCCACAACTCACCCGGCCCCACCACACCTAGACACACAATCCATGCCTCCACAACTCACCCGGCCCCACCACACGTAGACACACAATCCATGCCTCTACAACTCACCCGGCCCCACCACACCTAGACATACAGTCCATGCCTCCACAACTCACCCGGCCCCACCACACCTAGACACACAATCCATGCCTCCACAACTCACCCGGCCCCACCACACCTAGACACACAATCCATGCCTCCACAAGTCACCCGGCCCCACCACACCTAGACACCCAATCCATGCCTCCACAACTCACCCGGTCCCACCACACCTAGACACACAGTCCATGCCTCCACAACTCACCCGGTCCCACCACACCTAGATACACAATCCATGCCTCCACAACTCACCCGGCCCCACCACACCTAGACACACAGTCCATGCCTCCACAACCCACCCGGCCCCACCACACCTAGACACACAATCCATGCCTCCACAACTCACCCGGCCCCACCACACCTAGACACACAATCCATACCTCCACAACTCACCCGGCCCCACCACACCTAGACACACAGTCCATGCCTCCACAACTCACCCGGCCACACCACACCTAGACACACAATCCATGCCTCTACAACTCACCCGGCCCCACCACACCTAGACACACAGTCCATGCCTCCACAACTCACCCGGCCCCACCATACCTAGACTCACAATCCATGCCTCCACAACTCACCCGGCCCCACCACACCTAGACACACAGTCCATGCCTCCACAACTCACCCGGCCCCACCACACCTAGACACACAGTCCATGCCTCCACAACTCGCCCGGCCCCACCACACCTAGACACACAATCCATGCCTCCACAACTCACCCGGCCCCACCACACCTAGACACACAATCCATGCCTCCACAACTCACCCGGCCCCACCACACCTAGACACACAATCCATGCCTCCACAACTCACCCGGCCCCACCACACCTAGACACACAATCCATGCCTCCACAACTCACCCGGCCCCACCACACCTAGACACACAGTCCATGCCTCCACAACTCACCCGGCCCCACCACACCTAGACACACAGTCCATGCCTCCACAACTCACCCGGCCCCACCATACCTAGACACACAATCCATGCCTCCACAACTCACCCGGGCCCACCACACCTAGACACACACTCCATGCCTCCACAACTCACCCGGCCCCACCACACCTAGACACACAGTCCATGCCTCCATAACCCACCCTGCCCCACCACACCTAGACACACAATCCATGCCTCCACAACTCACCCGGCCCCACCACACCTAGACACACAATCCATGCCTCCACAACTCACCCGGCCCCACCACACCTAGACACACAGTCCATGCCTCCACAACTCACCCGGCCACACCACACCTAGACACACAGTCCATGCCTCCACAACTCGCCCGGCCCCACCACACCTAGACACACAATCCATGCCTCCACAACTCACCCGGCCCCACCACACCTAGACACACAATCCATGCCTCCACAACTCACCCGGCCCCACCACACCTAGACACACAATCCATGCCTCCACAACTCACCCGGCCCCACCACACCTAGACACACAATCCATGCCTCCACAACTCACCCGGCCCCACCACACCTAGACACACAGTCCATGCCTCCACAACTCACCCGGCCCCACCACACCTAGACACACAATCCATGCCTCCACAACTCACCCGGCCCCACCATACCTAGACACACAATCCATGCCTCCACAACTCACCCGGACCCACCACACCTAGACACATACTCCATGCCTCCACAACTCACCCGGCCCCAACACACCTAGACACACAATCCATGCCTCCACAACTCACCCGGCCCACCACACCTAGACACACAATCCATGCCTCCACAACTCACCCGGCCCCACCACACCTAGACACACAGTCCATGCCTCCACAACTCACCCGGCCCCACCACACCTAGACTCACAATCCATGCCTCCACAACTCACCCGGCCCCACCACACCTAGACACACAGTCCATGCCTCCACAACTCACCCGGCCCCACCACACCTAGACACACAGTCCATGCCTCCACAACTCGCCCGGCCCCACCACACCTAGACACACAATCCATGCCTCCACAACTCACCCGGCCCCACCACACCTAGACACACAATCCATGCCTCCACAACTCACCCGGCCCCACCACACCTAGACACACAATCCATGCCTCCACAACTCACCCGGCCCCACCACACCTAGACACACAATCCATGCCTCCACAACTCACCCGGCCCCACCACACCTAGACACACAGTCCATGCCTCCACAACTCACCCGGCCCCACCACACCTAGACACACAATCCATGCCTCCACAACTCACCCGGCCCCACCATACCTAGACACACAATCCATGCCTCCACAACTCACCCGGACCCACCACACCTAGACACATACTCCATGCCTCCACAACTCACCCGGCCCCAACACACCTAGACACACAATCCATGCCTCCACAACTCACCCGGCCCACCACACCTAGACACACAATCCATGCCTCCACAACTCACCCGGCCCCACCACACCTAGACACAAAATCCATGCCTCCACAACTCACCCGGCCCCACCACAGCTAGACACACAATCCATGCCTCCACAACTCACCCGGCCCCACCACACCTAGACACCCACCACACCTTGACACACAATCCATGCCTCCACAACTCACCCGGCCCCACCACACCTAGACACACAATCCATGCCTCCACAACTCACCCGGCCCCACCACACGTAGACACACAATCCATGCCTCTACAACTCACCCGGCCCCACCACACCTAGACACACAATCCATGCCTCCACAACTCACCCGGCCCCACCACACCTAGACACACAATCCATGCCTCCACAACTCACCCGGCCCCACCACACCTAGACACCCACCACACCTTGACACACAATCCATGCCTCCACAACTCACCCGGCCCCACCACACCTAGACACACAATCCATGCCTCCACAAATCACCCGGCCCCACCACACCTAGACACACAATCCATGCCTCCACAACTCACCCGGCCCCACCACACCTAGACACACAGTCCATGCCTCCACAACTCACCCGGCCCCACCACACCTAGACACACAGTCCATGCCTCCACAACTCGCCCGGCCCCACCACACCTAGACACACAATCCATGCCTTCACAACTCACCCGGCCCCACCACACCTAGACACACAATCCATGCCTCCACAACTCACCCGGCCCCACCACACCTAGACACACAATCCATGCCTCCACAACTCACCCGGACCCACCACACCTAGACACACAATCCATGCCTCCACAACTCACCCGGCCCCACCACACCTAGACACACAGTCCATGCCTCCACAACTCACCCGGCCCCACCACACCTAGACACACAGTCCATGCCTCCACAACTCACCCGGCCCCAACACAACTAGACACACAATCCATGCCTCCACAACTCACCCGGCCCACCACACCTAGACACACAATCCATGCCTCCACAACTCACCAGGCCCCACCACACCTAGACACACAATCCATGCCTCCACAACTCACCCGGCCCCACCACAGCTAGACACACAATCCATGCCTCCACAACTCACCCGGCCCCACCACACCTAGACACCCACCACACCTTGACACACAATCCATGCCTCCACAACTCACCCGGCCCCACCACACCTAGACACACAATCATTGCCTCCACAACTCACCCGGCCCCACCACACGTAGACACACAATCCATGCCTCTACAACTCACCCGGCCCCACCACACCTAGACACACAATCCATGCCTCCACAACTCACCCGGCCCCACCACACCTAGACACACAATCCATGCATCCACAACTCACCCGGCCCCACCACACCTAGACACCCACCACACCTTGACACACAATCCATGCCTCCACAACTCACCCGGCCCCACCACACCTAGACACACAATCCATGCCTCCACAACTCACCCGGCCCCACCACACCTAGACACACAATCCATGCCTCCACAACTCACCCGGCCCCACCACACGTAGACACACAATCCATGCCTCTACAACTCACCCGGCCCCACCACACCTAGACATACAGTCCATGCCTCCACAACTCACCCGGCCCCACCACACCTAGACACACAATCCATGCCTCCACAACTCACCCGGCCCCATCACACCTAGACACACAATCCATGCCTCCACAAGTCACCCGGCCCCACCACACCTAGACACCCAATCCATGCCTCCACAACTCACCCGGTCCCACCACACCTAGACACACAGTCCATGCCTCCACAACTCACCCGGTCCCACCACACCTAGATACACAATCCATGCCTCCACAACTCACACGGCCCCACCACACCTAGACACACAGTCCATGCCTCCACAACCCACCCGGCCCCACCACACCTAGACACACAATCCATGCCTCCACAACTCACCCGGCCCCACCACACCTAGACACACAGTCCATGCCTCCACAACTCACCCGGCCCCACCACACCTAGACACACAATCCATGCCTCCACAACTCACCCGGCCCCACCATACCTAGACACACAATCCATGCCTCCACAACTCACCCGGACCCACCACACCTAGACACATACTCCATGCCTCCACAACTCACCCGGCCCCAACACACCTAGACACACAATCCATGCCTCCACAACTCACCCGGCCCACCACACCTAGACACACAATCCATGCCTCCACAACTCACCCGGCCCCACCACACCTAGACACACAGTCCATGCCTCCACAACTCACCCGGCCCCACCACACCTAGACTCACAATCCATGCCTCCACAACTCACCCGGCCCCACCACACCTAGACACACAGTCCATGCCTCCACAACTCACCCGGCCCCACCACACCTAGACACACAGTCCATGCCTCCACAACTCGCCCGGCCCCACCACACCTAGACACACAATCCATGCCTCCACAACTCACCCGGCCCCACCACACCTAGACACACAATCCATGCCTCCACAACTCACCCGGCCCCACCACACCTAGACACACAATCCATGCCTCCACAACTCACCCGGCCCCACCACACCTAGACACACAATCCATGCCTCCACAACTCACCCGGCCCCACCACACCTAGACACACAGTCCATGCCTCCACAACTCACCCGGCCCCACCACACCTAGACACACAATCCATGCCTCCACAACTCACCCGGCCCCACCATACCTAGACACACAATCCATGCCTCCACAACTCACCCGGACCCACCACACCTAGACACATACTCCATGCCTCCACAACTCACCCGGCCCCAACACACCTAGACACACAATCCATGCCTCCACAACTCACCCGGCCCACCACACCTAGACACACAATCCATGCCTCCACAACTCACCCGGCCCCACCACACCTAGACACACAATCCATGCCTCCACAACTCACCCGGCCCCACCACAGCTAGACACACAATCCATGCCTCCACAACTCACCCGGCCCCACCACACCTAGACACCCACCACACCTTGACACACAATCCATGCCTCCACAACTCACCCGGCCCCACCACACCTAGACACACAATCCATGCCTCCACAACTCACCCGGCCCCACCACACGTAGACACACAATCCATGCCTCTACAACTCACCCGGCCCCACCACACCTAGACACACAATCCATGCCTCCACAACTCACCCGGCCCCACCACACCTAGACACACAATCCATGCCTCCACAACTCACCCGGCCCCACCACACCTAGACACCCACCACACCTTGACACACAATCCATGCCTCCACAACTCACCCGGCCCCACCACACCTAGACACACAATCCATGCCTCCACAACTCACCCGGCCCCACCACACCTAGACACACAATCCATGCCTCCACAACTCACCCGGCCCCACCACACCTAGACACACAGTCCATGCCTCCACAACTCACCCGGCCCCACCACACCTAGACACACAGTCCATGCCTCCACAACTCGCCCGGCCCCACCACACCTAGACACACAATCCATGCCTTCACAACTCACCCGGCCCCACCACACCTAGACACACAATCCATGCCTCCACAACTCACCCGGCCCCACCACACCTAGACACACAATCCATGCCTCCACAACTCACCCGGCCCCACCACACCTAGACACACAATCCATGCCTCCACAACTCACCCGGCCCCACCACACCTAGACACACAGTCCATGCCTCCACAACTCACCCGGCCCCACCACACCTAGACACACAGTCCATGCCTCCACAACTCACCCGGCCCCAACACAACTAGACACACAATCCATGCCTCCACAACTCACCCGGCCCACCACACCTAGACACACAATCCATGCCTCCACAACTCACCAGGCCCCACCACACCTAGACACACAATCCATGCCTCCACAACTCACCCGGCCCCACCACAGCTAGACACACAATCCATGCCTCCACAACTCACCCGGCCCCACCACACCTAGACACCCACCACACCTTGACACACAATCCATGCCTCCACAACTCACCCGGCCCCACCACACCTAGACACACAATCCATGCCTCCACAACTCACCCGGCCCCACCACACGTAGACACACAATCCATGCCTCTACAACTCACCCGGCCCCACCACACCTAGACACACAATCCATGCCTCCACAACTCACCCGGCCCCACCACACCTAGACACACAATCCATGCATCCACAACTCACCCGGCCCCACCACACCTAGACACCCACCACACCTTGACACACAATCCATGCCTCCACAACTCACCCGGCCCCACCACACCTAGACACACAATCCATGCCTCCACAACTCACCCGGCCCCACCACACCTAGACACACAATCCATGCCTCCACAACTCACCCGGCCCCACCACACGTAGACACACAATCCATGCCTCTACAACTCACCCGGCCCCACCACACCTAGACATACAGTCCATGCCTCCACAACTCACCCGGCCCCACCACACCTAGACACACAATCCATGCCTCCACAACTCACCCGGCCCCATCACACCTAGACACACAATCCATGCCTCCACAAGTCACCCGGCCCCACCACACCTAGACACCCAATCCATGCCTCCACAACTCACCCGGTCCCACCACACCTAGACACACAGTCCATGCCTCCACAACTCACCCGGTCCCACCACACCTAGATACACAATCCATGCCTCCACAACTCACCCGGCCCCACCACACCTAGACACACAATCCATGCCTCCACAACCCACCCGGCCCCACCACACCTAGACACACAATCCATGCCTCCACAACTCACCCGGCCCCACCACACCTAGACACACAATCCATACCTCCACAACTCACCCGGCCCCACCACACCTAGACACACAGTCCATGCCTCCACAACTCACCCGGCCCCACCACACCTAGACACACAATCCATGCCTCCACAACTCACCCGGCCCCACCACACCTAGACACACAATCCATGCCTCCACAACTCACCCGGCCCCACCACACCTAGACACACAATCCATGCCTCCACAACTCACCCGGCCCCACCACACCTAGACACACAATCCATGCCTCCACAACTCACCCGGCCCCACCACACCTAGACACACAGTCCATGCCTCCACAACTCACCCGGCCCCACCACACCTAGACACACAATCCATGCCTCCACAACTCACCCGGCCCCACCACACCTAGACACACAATCCATGCCTCCACAACTCACCCGGCCCCACCACACCTAGACACACAGTCCATGCCTCCACAACTCACCCGGCCCCACCATACCTAGACACACAATCCATGCCTCCACAACTCACCCGGCCCCACCACACCTAGACACACACTCCATGCCTCCACAACTCACCCGGCCCCACCACACCTAGACACACAGTCCATGCCTCCACAACCCACCCTGCCCCACCACACCTAGACACACAATCCATGCCTCCACAACTCACCCGGCCCCACCACACCTAGACACACAATCCATGCCTCCACAACTCACCCGGCCCCACCACACCTAGACACACAGTCCATGCCTCCACAACTCACCCGGCCCCACCACACCTAGACACACGATCCATGCCTCTACAACTCACCCGGCCCCACCACACCTAGACACACAATCCATGCCTCCACAACTCACCCGGCCCCACCACACCTAGACACACAATCCATGCCTCCACAACTCACCCGGCCCCACCACACCTAGACACACAATCCATGCCTCCACAACTCACCCGGCCCCACCACACCTAGACACACAATCCATGCCTCCACAACTCACCCGGCCCCACCACACGTAGACACACAATCCATGCCTCTACAACTCACCCGGCCCCACCACACCTAGACACACAATCCATGCCTCCACAACTCACCCGGCCCCACCACACCTAGACACACAATCCATGCCTCCACAACTCACCCGGCCGCACCACACCTAGACACCCACCACACCTAGACACACAATCCATGCCTCCACAACTCACCCGGCCCCACCACACCTAGACACACAATCCATGCCTCCACAACTCACCCGGCCCCACCACACCTAGACACACAGTCCATGCCTCCACAACTCACCCGGCCCCACCACACCTAGACACACAGTCCATGCCTCCACAATTCGCCTGGCCCCACCACACCTAGACACACAATCCATGCCTCCACAACTCACCCGGCCCCACCACACCTAGACACACAATCCATGCCTCCACAACTCACCCGGCCCCACCACACCTAGACACACAATCCATGCCTCCACAACTCACCCGGCCCCACCACACCTAGACACACAATCCATGCCTCCACAACTCACCCGGCCCCACCACACCTAGACACACAATCCATGCCTCCACAAATCACCCGGCCCCACCACACCTAGACACACAATCCATGCCTCCACAACTCACCCGGCCCCACCACACCTAGACACACAGTCCATGCCTCCACAACTCACCCGGACCCACCACACCTAGACACACAGTCCATGCCTCCACAACTCGCCCGGCCCCACCACACCTAGACACACAATCCATGCCTCCACAACTCACCCGGCCCCACCACACCTAGACACACAATCCATGCCTCCACAACTCACCCGGCCCCACCACACCTAGACACACAATCCATGCCTCCACAACTCACCCGGACCCACCACACCTAGACACACAATCCATGCCTCCACAACTCACCCGGCCCCACCACACCTAGACACACAGTCCATGCCTCCACAACTCACCCGGCCCCACCACACCTAGACACACAGTCCATGCCTCCACAACTCACCCGGCCCCAACACACCTAGACACACAATCCATGCCTCCACAACTCACCCGGCCCACCACACCTAGACACACAATCCATGCCTCCACAACTCACCAGGCCCCACCACACCTAGACACACAATCCATGCCTCCACAACTCACCCGGCCCCACCACAGCTAGACACACAATCCATGCCTCCACAACTCACCCGGCCCCACCACACCTAGACACCCACCACACCTTGACACACAATCCATGCCTCCACAACTCACCCGGCCCCACCACACCTAGACACACAATCATTGCCTCCACAACTCACCCGGCCCCACCACACGTAGACACACAATCCATGCCTCTACAACTCACCCGGCCCCACCACACCTAGACACACAATCCATGCCTCCACAACTCACCCGGCCCCACCACACCTAGACACACAATCCATGCATCCACAACTCACCCGGCCCCACCACACCTAGACACCCACCACACCTTGACACACAATCCATGCCTCCACAACTCACCCGGCCCCACCACACCTAGACACACAATCCATGCCTCCACAACTCACCCGGCCCCACCACACCTAGACACACAATCCATGCCTCCACAACTCACCCGGCCCCACCACACGTAGACACACAATCCATGCCTCTACAACTCACCCGGCCCCACCACACCTAGACATACAGTCCATGCCTCCACAACTCACCCGGCCCCACCACACCTAGACACACAATCCATGCCTCCACAACTCACCCGGCCCCATCACACCTAGACACACAATCCATGCCTCCACAAGTCACCCGGCCCCACCACACCTAGACACCCAATCCATGCCTCCTCAACTCACCCGGTCCCACCACACCTAGACACACAGTCCATGCCTCCACAACTCACCCGGTCCCACCACACCTAGATACACAATCCATGCCTCCACAACTCACACGGCCCCACCACACCTAGACACACAGTCCATGCCTCCACAACCCACCCGGCCCCACCACACCTAGACACACAATCCATGCCTCCACAACTCACCCGGCCCCACCACACCTAGACACACAATCCATGCCTCCACAACTCACCCGGCCCCACCACACCTAGACACACAGTCCATGCCTCCACAACTCACCCGGCCCCACCACACCTAGACACACAATCCATGCCTCCACAACTCACCCGGCCCCACCACACCTAGACACACAATCCATGCCTCCACAACTCACCCGGCCCCACCACACCTAGACACACAGTCCATGCCTCCACAACTCACCCGGCCCCACCATACCTAGACACACAATCCATGCCTCCACAACTCACCCGGCCCCACCACACCTAGACACACACTCCATGCCTCCACAACTCACCCGGCCCCACCACACCTAGACACACAGTCCATGCCTCCACAACCCACCCTGCCCCACCACACCTAGACACACAATCCATGCCTCCACAACTCACCCGGCCCCACCACACCTAGACACACAATCCATGCCTCCACAACTCACCCGGCCCCACCACACCTAGACACACAGTCCATGCCTCCACAACTCACCCGGCCCCACCACACCTAGACACACAGTCCATGCCTCCACAACTCACCCGGCCCCACCACACCTAGACACACAGTCCATGCCTCCACAACTCACCCGGCCCCAACACACCTAGACACACAATCCATGCCTCCACAACTCACCCGGCCCACCACACCTAGACACACAATCCATGCCTCCACAACTCACCCGGCCCCACCACACCTAGACACACAATCCATGCCTCCACAACTCACCCGGCCCCACCACAGCTAGACACACAATCCATGCCTCCACAACTCACCCGGCCCCACCACACCTAGACACCCACCACACCTTGACACACAATCCATGCCTCCACAACTCACCCGGCCCCACCACACCTAGACACACAATCCATGCCTCCACAACTCACCCGGCCCCACCACACGTAGACACACAATCCATGCCTCTACAACTCACCCGGCCCCACCACACCTAGACACACAAT
>JAVVLW010000126.1:0-25000 GCA_034401795.1 Chaetoderma sp. LZ-2023a | reverse complement strand
CAATAAGAGAACAACTGAACTATCATGACTTAACCCATGCAATTATAAAAGACTGCCTGACACCAATGTCTTCTCCATGCGCTGTCTTGCTCAACTGGCAGATGTTGATGGACAAGAATTAAAAGAGGATCTCATCCATTTCGCAAAATGTCACAGTTATCTTGGTGAACCAACATGTTCCACTGTAACAGATGACAGTGACGAAGATCCCGATTGCCCAACATTCTGTAAAGGAAACTATTCTCGCTGCCTCGCATGTATTTTCATACTACTCGTTGGCTACCGCTTCCACTGCAGATGTTGCAATAAACAGTACATGTGCATCATAATTGCACTTGCCATTGCCTGTACGCTGGTGTCATGTGAACGGATCTGTTCGAAAATGAGGTATGTTGGGAGTTAATCGAGATCCCTGCTTGGACAAGACCTTTTAGGTACTTCTGCTGTGCACAGTTGAAGTCGATATTCTGAAATCACTTTATAATGAGTGTGTAAAACACTACTCATGTACCCGTAACTGCTGTACTGTGTACCCTTTAACTGTGCATATCTTTCGTTGTACCTACTGATATGTTGTAAAATGTTCACTTATGTTATTACATCAGTTCTGTAATCAATTACCGGGATGCTAAAAGTATCAGAAAATAACCACGAATAACAGTCAATAACTGATAGTATCAGTTATTGACTGTTATTCGTGGTTATTTTCTGATACTTTTAGCATCCCGTGACCCTCTCCAGTTCTTTGATGGCACGGGCCCTAAAGCATCACCAGTCCGACTCGGGTTTGACCACAAACAGGACCTTCCTAAGGGTACTGACGGCCCGGCGCAGAGCAATAGCTTTGGCACCTCTCACTTAGTCACTGCACGTGGGTTTGGGAATGGACTACAACCTCAGACATATGGTTATAGACAGCTTATAATACTCTCAAAGTCGGAATTTCAGAATACGGAATTTTGGCGAGCTTTATGTAATACTCTCCGAATATTATTTTGTTGCTAATTCTATGACGTAGTCGAATAAAGTGCCACAATAATATAAACAATACAATTTCATTTCTGTTAAAAATATATAAATTTGCGTCACCAGTGTCTGTTCAACCTCTCTTCCAATTTCCTAAAGAGAATTCACCTTTCCAGAGTATCCATCCATCATCTGACCTCGTATGACGTCATGATCAGCCCAGCACGTGTATGATGACGTCACAAACATTACGCCACAAGCGGTTCCATATAGACCGTCATCAAATCTCAAATACTCTGACACGTTGTATGAATTGTATTTCTTTGTAATTCTTTGCAATTTAATAAACATGCTGTTGGATATTTTGAAATTAGTTTGGCTGGGCGCTGTTGCTGCATTAGGCAGCAACAGCACCCAGTCAAATTAGTTTCAAAATATTCAACAGCTTACCTGTGTAGTTTTTGGAAATTAATAGTCAGGGTGTTCAGAGATCGATCGATCTCAACACGAGCGAGGTGTGGGTGGAGCTTAACTAGAGATGGGCGGGGCATAGCTAAAACTGGAAAAGTCCATTGAGTCCCGCTAGGAGGCCATATATGCTGCTGATCGTTTTAAGGTTATGCCAGTCACTGATACTGACATGTGCACATGTACGTTTTACTGAACTCTCGCGTTTGAACCTCTATGACATATGTCTGATAGGCGACTTTAAAGTGTCCATGAACTGACTGGTATAACTTTGCATAGATAGATCACACATGTGTCAATATTACATAAATTACACAACGATTTGCTTGAAACGTTCTCAGTTAATAACAAAAAAACTACATTTGTTCAATCTCCAACAGCCTGCCACCAACACGCTGATCGATTCCTAACTCAAAATTAATCACATGTATGGGACGCAATCATGCTAATTTATTTACTCAGACGGTTCTTATAACTACATTTATCTCCCTTTCATCATAATTTAAATGAAAATTAGCCAAATTTACGGGATTTTACACACTCCTCTTTGATAACTAATTTAAAGGATGTCGGAATGTTTAATACAAAATAAACATGTACGAGCGTATTCAGCTGGAAAAATTGTACTAGAACCAATTACAAATATCGCATGTGCTAAAGGTAATTTCGGCGACACAGCTTTAAATATCTGCCCAGTTTACTATTGATTCCAACGCGGGGCTATGTTAGCCGTACCTCTAGTGACGTGGATACGGATGACTTCGATTGCCGGAATTGAAAAAGTTGAAATCATAATGCCTGTTTTGCGAGTTTTCAAATTTGCATTTCTTGCTTATTTCTGGCTGTATGCTTGCACAATTTATATGTGCGAGACGAATTTTGGTTGTATTTCAACTACATTATATAAATGGCTACTAAAATTGTGTTTGCATACGGACGTTAATGCTAACTCTGGAACCAATGACGATTTTGATGATTTTTATATCGCTACGCCCGGCCACTTTGGTGTCGCAAACCGCTGCAAATTTGGATTCAATGTTCTTAGAAAAACTTGAATTTCCACTGCATAGATATAATAAATGTTCAGGGCCAGTAACTACCCCCAACAATCCCCAAACCTAGTGGAAAATTCATTCAAACATGTAAAAATAATAACCTGTTTATAATAAACGAGAGAGTCGGTTGTGATAGGTACAAAGGGAATGTAACCACCACAAAAATAGCAAACTCGACTACTCATTAGGAAATAAGCTATCTATTAAAAACGTTAAAGAATTTAAAGTAAATGAATTTGATCCTTTTAAATAAACAGATTAGATGATGATTTTGTCAGAAATATAGATGTTAAATTGGGGAAATTAAATGTCGGATAGCAAAGTTAGAAAATGGCGACATCGAGGCTAACATAAAACAGTACGCATGATAAATGACATGTTCTTAAAATGCGCGAACAAGACACGTGACCACAAGTACAAATACCAGGGAAAACTAAAACATATTAACAAAGAATTGTTTGGAGAGGAATGCAGCCAAAAACGGAAACGGTACCACGAAGTCCAGAAGCAATATTATGTGAACTGTACAGAATATCATTTTCAAATATTAAAATGATGTACTAAATGTTACAAGCAGAAGCTTACAAAACACGCTGAAAAAACCCACTTAAATTGAGCTTCAGAGATTAGTTGACTGTTTTAAATCAGTAAACGATAAAAACGACGAACAACATGATTTCATATGACACCTGCACCGCCGCGCGAAGAACTCGATGCGCCGATATTACAAGAGGAAATTAAAACAGTCATACCAAAAATTTCAAATTGAAAAAGCAAGTGGATCAGATGAAATTCATTATTATTATTATTATTAATTATTATTATTATTATTATTATTATTATGTGATTAGCTGCTGCCGTTGCGTATTTGAACTATTTTGTTTTGACATCTTTTTCTTTGTCGTTGTCAACATTTTTGTTCTTGTCGATTGCATTGTCGTTGTTGTTGTTGTTGTTGTTGTTATTGTTGTTGTTGTTGTCGTCGTCGTCGTCGTTGTGGTGGTGGTGGTGGTGGTTGTGGTGGTGATGATTGTAGCATATTGGTGCTGGAGCCGTGGTTGTTGCGTTGGTCGTAGTAGAGAGGTCTGCGTTCGAGATGCTCCTAATGTCGTAGTTGTTGTTGTCGTTATCGTATTTGGGTTCTTGACATAGAATCCAGACACGTGAAGAAAAGCATTGACGTATGAAGTACAATTTAATGCGGTGTTTGATAAGGGCTGTGCACTAGAATGGTGGGTAGTCGCAAAAATATATACCAATCTATAAAAGTAAAGGTGACCCAGCTGATCCCATAAATTATAAGCCAATCACGCTTTTAAGCTGCCCTGGAAAGTTATTCGCATCTATTTTGAATAACAGGCTAAAACACACGCAGAACGTTATGCAGTTATTACAGAGGCCCAAACAGGAATCCGAAAACTCAGATCAACATTAGAACATATATTTTCATTATACGCAATTAACAGAATACTTAATGCCCAACGAGAACTCGTAGATTTTAAGCAAACATTCGACACGGTGTGGAGAGTCGGCATGTGGCAAAAACTTATCCAAAACGAAATTTCTGGCAAATGCCACCACCTCACCAGGCTTGGCATTTATACATGCACTATCTCTTGACAAATTAGACTCATTCTTATACTCCTCTATGCAGACGAGACGGCAATCTTTGCAAATTCAGCAGGAAGTCATCAAAATGTATTAGCCATATTTAACAATTGTTGCATAGAATGGAAACTTACTGTAATTCTAAGTACAACTAAGGCGATGATCTACTCCATGGGCAAGCAACACAGCGAGCAGACATTTTATATGGCAGGGGAACAGATTGAAATAGTTGATGAATAGATTTACCTTGGAACAAGTTTTAAAAATAACGGTGTTTTCTATTCTTGCAGAAACCGATATTCAAAGCAGGGAAATAGAGCATTGTTTCCGCTAAGTCGCAAAATGGGAGACAATGGCATCCCATTCGACCTCCAATGAACCTTTCCGGTTTTAGCTATGGCCCGCCCATCTCTAGCTAAGCTCCACCAACACATCCCTCGTGTTGGGATCGATGGATCTCTGAACACCCTGACTATCAATTTCCAAAAAAAATACACAGGTTTGCTGTTGAATATTTTGAAACTAATTTGACTGGGTGCTGTTTCTGTCTAAGGCAGCAACAGCGCCCAGTCAAATTAGTTTCAAAATATTCAACAGCATGTTTATTAAATAGCAAAGAATTACAAAGACATACATTTCATATAACGTGTCAGACCATTTCAGATTTGGTGACGGTCGATATGGAACCCTTTGTGCAGTAATGATTATGACGTCATCATACAAGCGCTGAGCTGATTATGACGTCATACGAGGTCTGATGATGGATGGACCCTCTGGAAAGGTGAATTTAGTTTATTCGACACGATGATAGCTCCGGTCCTCCTGTACGCATCAGAGGTGCGGGGCTTTGAAAACCTAGAGCTGTTAAAACACATCATCTGCGAATTTTAAAATACTGTTTACGTGCAAAGAAAAACCCTCCCAATACTATGATGCACGGAAAAACCGGGCGATTCACGTTAAGCATTACAGTAAAATGCAATAAGATTAAATTCTGGACAGATCTAGTGAACTCACGTAAAATTATCTTCAATACTGTATTATGTATGCATAGAACTCAATAATAGCAATAAACTGAAATGTAAAAAGCGATCAAATCCATCCGAGAAACAATAGGTCCACAAGATCTGATACATGCTAATTTTATAAATAAAAAGCATATAGTAAATATCACTAAGGAACGATTACAAACGCAATACTTATATAGCTGGAGACGTGAACTTAATACATCAACTAGGTTAATATTTTATAAAGACATCAAAGAAAAATTAAAAATTTGAGACATCATAACGTTACCAGTCAGGGAAGCAATTATTCTTTTCATCTTAAAACACAAACTAAGAATTGAAACTGAGAGATAGGAAAATTGACAGACAAGTAAGACTTTTTACGCAATGTAACTATAACGAAGTAGAGGATGAAAATCACTATCTATACAAATGTAGTAAGTATGACGATATAGGACTGAAATATATCCCGCAATATTATCTTACAAGTACAAACCCGAACACAACTAAAGATCTGTTAACAATATGCAACGTACCTGTACTTATAAGTTTATGTAAATTATTGTTGTTTGTCAAAGATCAAGGCTGTAAGACTTTACACAGGATGTGCCATACATTTAGAAACATCATTTTACAACAACAAAAACAATGACGATGACGACGAATACTACTACTACTACTACTACTACTACTACTACTACTACTACTACTACTACTACTACTACTACTACTAGTACTACTACTACTACTACTACTACTACTACTACTACTACTACTACTACTACTACTACTACTGCTGCTGCTGCTGCTGCTGCTGCTGCTGCTGCTGCTGCTGCTGCTTATGTTTTATAGATATCCTGATTTTATAAGTCTTTATAATATTTTGCAATATATGTAAGCCTATACAAATAATATTCTACAACCAAATATCACAACTGTAAATGAATTACCTCATATGCTTTTGTAAAGCCAGGGTGTAAATAAAGTTAACTTGAACTTGAACTTGCCAGCGGCTTTCGGGATAACGCGTTCCATTATGAAGGTATAGGGATAAGCTGTCTATCGCTATATGTCTGTAGTTCCACCTCACGTGGGTCTGCAGGGGACAACACTAAAAGACTAAGGACGTGGTCTCGCTAGAGACTTAATCCGGAATAACGCCATACTTCAGTATGGCGTTATTCTCAATTGACTCTCTAGTGAGAACACGGCTTAAAACTTAGGCGCTCTGGAACGGCGACGGCACCACGTTGTTGACTGGCAAATCCGAATGGAATGCACACGACATATTGATAATTGATTTGGACGGTAACAAAGACTTTCCAGCTGTTTAATTTGCTTCGGTATAAATGACTAAATAGCATGCGTGAATCGTTGGCTCTTGCGCAATCAAGGCAACGGAGGCGTGACCGTGATATTGGTCAACCTTATGCGCGTTCGCCTCCCGCTGTAGCGTGGCGCTACCGTAAATCAGTGCTTAGTTTTGATAAAATAAAAGCGCCGTGTTTGTGTCGGTGGTGGCAGCGGTGGCACCGGTGGCAGCGGTGGCGGCGGTGGTGGCGGTGGTGGCGGCGGCGGCGGCGGCGGTCTTCCTGACGGTAGCGGTGGTGGTGGCCGTGGTGGTGGTGGTGGTGGTGCTGCTGCTGCTGTTGCTGCGGCTGCTACGGCTGCTGCTGCTGCTGTTGCTGCGGCTGCTACGGCTGCTACGGCTGCTGCTGCTGCTGCTGCTGCTGCTGCTGATGATGATGATGCTGGTGATGATAATGTTTCTGACGCAGCTGTTGTTATTGGCAGGGCGGAACGACTTTGTGATACATGTAACATAGTAGAAATAGAAATACATTTTCTTTTCTGCTGCGAAAAATACACAACAGAAAGAATACAATTTATACCTGATTACTATGTAAGGCAGAACACAACAGAGAAAACAAAGGCCTGTTTGCGATCTGCAACAAACCAATACTGAACAGGTTATGCAAATATGACAACGGCAACTGCGACAATGACAACTACGACATTAGGAGCACCTCGGACACACACCTCTCTACTACGACAAATGCAACTACCACGGCTCCAGCACCAATATGCTACAATCATCACCACCACAACCACACCACCACAACAACAACGACAGCGACAATGCAACCGACAACGACAAAGATGCTAACAACGACAAGGAAAACGATGTCAAAGTCAAAATATTTCAAAGACAGCAGCTAATCACGAAATAATAATAATAATAATAATAATAATAATAATAATAATAATAATAATAATAATAATAATAATAATAATAATAATAACTACCACCATAGTATACATATATATAATAATAATAATGTCTACCCCATATGCTGTGTAAATGGGCTGGGTGAATAAAGAAAATAAAGAAAACTGATACTAGGATGCAAATTATGTCAAAAACAATATATGAGTCAAACAAAGACCGTTTCCGCTAGACACATTTCGGAAATTCGGGCATACGATTAAATAAAGATACCAGTGTAGCTGCTCACTCTAATCTCCCGGGTCACATAACTAACTACAAGATACTGAGGAAGAAATAGAAAATTACCGACTGTTTCGAGAAGCTTTTTTGGATTAAATGTCTAAACACTAAATGGCCTTCTGGATTAAACACGAATCCATGGCTATCGGATACGATCATATGAGGTCGGTAATGCCTCCACAACCACTACCACCGCGACTACCACTAGACACGCGGTCTGTGCTGGACTATTGGTCTTAGGCAGAGCCCTTTGTTCAAAGTATATGGTAAAGTATTTAGAGCCTGACACGTTTTTTTGCCGGGAGCTTGGTTTCGCAAGATAAATGTGCAGAGACGCCTTGGAACAGAGTGCAATGCCAATAAAAAAAATAGCGCCAATGCTGAATATTCCTTCCGAACAATAATTATATTATTAGCAATGACAGATTGCAGACCCTCGCCGCCCCGTGGTTGTCATACTCTAAAAAAGTTTACGGATTTTCCAGATTTTCTGATTTTCCGATTTTCTTTAGATTTTCCACCCAAAGGTGTGGACTCCTAGTGTATGGTCATATCCTTTCTGTGTTAAAATTTGACGCAAATCAGAATAAAGGTTTCAGAGATGTCCACAGTGTGCGTGTGTGCGTGCGTGCGTGCATACAGACAGACAGACAGACAGACAGACAGACAGACAGACAGACAGACAGACAGACAGACAGACAGACAGACAGACAGACAGACAGACAGACATGCAGGCATGCGGGCGGGAAGGCAGGCAGGCAGGCAGGCAGGCAGGCAGGCAGGCAGGCAGGCAGGCAGGCAGGCAGACATGCATACGGACGGACAGACAGACAGACAATAATAATAATAATAATAATAATAATAATAATAATAATAATAATAATAATAATAATAATAATAAAGTATTGTTCACGCAAAACGTATGTTATTTACCGTATCTGTGTTATTGATCCGTATAATTATTATCCAATGGTCAGCACATTTGTGTCCAATATAACATTACAGCTGTCTTTGACCAGCCAATTACTATTTAGCTGTTTCCCAAGCGCCACACGCTTCTGGTAGGCATTCCATAATAGGCTATAGTATAGGTTACCCGCGTACTAATTAAATACTATCCATAGCCTATTTGGCACTTGGGCGTACAAACATTTCACAACGCAGTAATCACATATTTATGCTTTGTCTAAAATTGCTATTTTATAAAATTGTTTATCACCAGTCAAGAGAGATTACACTTTTGAGGTGAGTGAATTAGTTTATACTTATACTATTAGACTGACTCATTTCTAGCTATGCCCCGCCAATTTCTAGCTAAGATCCGCCCTCTTTCCCCGCCCGTTTGAATCAATTTATATATTTGGAACCCTGGATTCCCAGAATCCAAATATGTGGCTAACTATGTAGCTAAGGTCTTGCACATTTTGTTACTAAATTGACTGCATGATGTTGTTGCCTATGTCATCAACATCATTCAGTGAAATTAATTTCAAAATATTCAGTACATTTTAAAGACATACAATTTTAGTCCAGGACACGGATGCTATAATACATTAAACTAGTAAATCGCGATATATCGATGTGTTCCAACGGACTTTTTAATGTTCATAGCGGAGCTAGATACGCCACTATGTACTGTGACGTCAGCCTGTAAATGACGTAATTGAGCATGACATAATATATTTGAGTGACGGATCATGACGGACTTTTTAATGTTCATAGCGGAGATAGATACGACACTATGTCTGTGACGTCAGCCTGCAAATGATGTAATTGAGCATGACATAATATATTTGAGTGACGGATCGGATCGTTCCATAATCTATAAAATATCGCGATTCGATCAATAATCGCGCTTTTTAACGATATTGGGGTGAACGGAAATCGGGAAATCATGAGCTGTTTACGGCGACGTCTTGATTGCTTTGAAATTACCTTGTCTGAGAGCTGCTGTTGCCTAAGACAACAACAGCGCCCAGTCAAATGTAATTTTCAAATTATTCAATAGCTGATTTTCATCAGCACTATGACCAGCGTCCCGCACCTTCTGCCACAAAGACCTATTTTGGTATTGGAACACAATATATTGATATATCGGGAATTTTTGCCCTATATATTGTTATGTTGTCTGCTATATCGTGCACAGGCGCGTGCTCAACTACTCTCTTGCAATCTGTCAGCAGCCATAATACTTATTATCATTACTTGCAGATTACATGATACTGATGACGACTGCCTCAGCGACGTTAATGATATTCATGGAGACAACGAGCTCGACGACGTCAATACATAAGCAATTAACATTTCTGGAAAATGCTAAAAATGTCTCTAACATTCCGTTGATCTCCAATCTAGTTTGATGTATTATAGTATCCGTGTCCTGGCCTAACATCGCTTTTTCCATCACCCGACTTGCACCCATATTGTCATCAACTGAACTGACGTCACTTTTGTCATGACTTTATTTGGCGTAATTACTGCTGTAGTTACTAGACTTAACACCACTTTTAATGTAAGTTGAACCAACATCACCTTGTGACCAGCTGATCCTGACATCCATTCTAATATCATGTGATCATCACCAGATCTGGCGTGTCATCGCTTCTGTCATCAGTGCATTTAACTTAGATAGCATACTGCTCGGAGATATAACCCGCATCGTTCAATTGGCGCGCCTGACTCTGGTGGCCTGGCCTACACACATCGCGCTCTATCAATTGTTAATCTATGAATAATAGACCAACACGAATGACCTCTAGTGAGATGCTTACTCACGCCTTTGTAGGCCCACTCTTATTTTGACAATGCATTTACTGACCCCGTCACTGATATATATCTGATCCGCTGACCTCACGCTCAAAGCAACGGTAAGCAGTTGTAATATAACGGGGCTTGTGCCAAACCCGGTAATTCTACATTCTTGCATTCCAAAGTTATTGCCAAATAAGTACATTCTGATTTGTACTTCGTGACCCCGTGGCAGAGATATAGGCTAGTAGTAGCTTTTGTAATCAGATTCCACGAGACTGAAGCGCGATAACGTCGGCCCACGAGGGTTAATGAAACCTCACCGGTCGACATAGAATATGTAAGTGACGTCACTAGGGCGTTAGATGCCACCACACATAATGCACTTAGTATGGTAGGTCGCTATCTACCTTACCGCCGGCCTTGTTAGAAATATAAGTTGAGAGAAGTGAATAACGTGCGTCGCGCGTATGCTATCCTAAGCTGACCACGTGAACATTTAGTGTATCAACGGCATCGTTGCTGGATTTACGGTCCAGCTAGAATAATGTGATATCTCTGGAATTGTCATTTTTGTAGTTTCTGGAACAGTTTTCAGGGTTATCCCAGAAAATAGTAAATATAGGTAGTAGTAGTAGTAGTAGTAGTAGTAGTAGTAGTAGTAGTAGTAGTAGTAGTAGTAGTAGTAGTAGTAGTAGTCCATCTACTGGACTCTTCACATGTTACCTTGCTGTTGCATTTAAATCTGTGGCCACTAGAGGTGAAATCTGCCGACAATGTGGACTTCAAAGACGAGGAGAAGTAGTAGTAGTAGTAGTAGTAGTAGTAGTAGTAGTAGTAGTAGTAGTAGTAGTAGTAGTGGTAGTGGTAGTGGTAGTAGTAGTAGTAGTAGTAGTAGTAGTAGTAGTAGTAGTAGTAGTAGTAGTAGTCCATCTACTGGACTCTTCACATGTTACATTGCTGTTGCATTGAAATCTGTGACCACTGGAGATGAAATCTGCCGACAATGTGATCTTCAAAGACGAGGGGAGAGACCCCTTGACGAACTTCTTCCAATAGCTGCAAGCAAACTCAAAATTGAGAATCTTTTTATGAATGAAACCAAAACAGAGTTCACCCACATGTACCTATCCACAAAAATGACACTAAAGAAAATGACGATCCACTTCGTCGCGGCGAACCATGAAGGAAAAATAAAGTCGTGGACTCACTGCTCTGCAGTACTGCTGACATTACTGAACACTGCATCGAGAGGAGCATAGCTTTCTAGTCCTTCTGGAAGCAATGAATTTGTAGATCAAAGGTGCCCTTTACAAAAAGACTACATTTATACAATTCAATCTGTGTATCCGTGACGCTGTGTGACTGTAAGAGCTGGCCAGCTCCAAAGGCACAAACTTGATGCCTGCCACCGCAAACACTTATGTACAATCATTGGACACCGATGGCCAGAAAGCATGCTTTTCTATGATGCACTATACTATGCGCCGCTCTCTGCAAAAGTTGCCCATCAAAGATGGTCCATATTTGTCCATGTGCTAAGGATGCCACGGGAAACACCAGTGCAGAGAGCCTTGGAATTCGCCCTACTGGGAGCCAGCAGATACAAACCCAGGAGGGGACGTCATTGCTACGAGGTGACCTCAAGAAAGCAGGACTCGGTACAGTCAAATCAAGAATTGAGATGAGGAAGCAAAAAAATTTGGCTGAGGACAAGTTACAGTGGGAACAAACAAAGAAGGACTGATTGCATCTGTAGGATGTTTCTTCTACTACAGCCGGAGAATACAGTAATCATATATACAGCATACATGTATGTTACCATTCGAATAGCTTGGCTGTTTTCTAAGTTCTCATAACGGCTATATTTGTCCCTAATAAATTATGTAAAACTTTCCCAACTTCATATATGTCTTAAATCGATTACTTGACCCCGAAAACCCATGACTAGACACTAGGGCTGCGCGGTTTGGCTTACAGCCATATCGGTTTCGATTTGACTTTTCATATCGGTTTTAACCGAATATCGGTTTTATGGACATGAAACAAAAAATTTAAATGATAAAAAATAGCACGAAAACAGAACGTATTTTCACGCCCTGATACAGTCGTAACGTTTTATGCCTTTAAAGCTTAATATACCTTATAATATCCATCATCGCGGGAGTGAAATTATTAATTAGACCGCCTAAATATTACACACAGTTAAATAAACATCGTTTATTTTGTCAAAATTAATCATAAATCAGTAAAACAGGTTGCGAAATAAGTAAATTTAGCAAATTTCTTTTTCACGAGTGAGATGACATACTTACCTCCCTAACACTCTTGATATACTAATATATCGGCTCTAAATTCAATAATATTCAGAATTATAAAAAGTTAGGTGCCCCTAATGGGCAGGTGGAAGTACACAGTCATGCACATGACAAACACCACCATCTGCGCATGCGCACACCGGTACTTCCGTTACTAAATATTGGCTGACATAGAAGCAACTATTCAATAGCCAAAGGACCAGGCCTCCGTGGGGTGGCGAGGCCGGGATCCCGTTAGCTAAATTTACTTATTTCACATCATGAGAACATACTTACCTCCCTAACACTCTTGATAAAAACCAGAATTTGAAAGTAAATTTTGGTGGGAGGGAGGCAAGGTCCTGAAAACCCGCACACCCTCGAAGAGGCTAGGCTCTTTGAATTCTCAAGAGATTTAAAACATCTGAAATTGTGACTGAAACCACAACCAGGAATAGAATTTTGAGAGATTGATCAAAAGGCAAATGCGCTCCCCCCCCCCCCCATCTTTCTGAGGAAGGTATAGGAAAAACGCTGCTCTAAATGACTAGCACGTTCTCTAATACTTAATGAAAGTATTACTAGACATTGGAAAAAGAAGAATTGCTTCTATTTCAAAAACTCTCTGAAAAAACCTCAATTAAGAGACATTAACCATCACCATATTAAAAAATAAAATGACACCATCACCAAGACAGAAAATCAAAAAATGGTCATAACCACTGACCTCTGACGTCTTGGGCGCGGCACTCATCTCTTCCCCCACCGGATGAAGAGAAGTGTACCAGCTAATAGTAGGGATACCCTACCAACAAATGTGATATTTGAAAATAGCAGAGGAGGCAAACTATTTACAAACATAAACCTCTGCATAAATATTTTATTTCCTGAGGACTGAGACGGCGAGTGGGTTAGACGTGTCACGAAGGTAATGGTCGGTAAAACTCGACTCACAGTGCCACTGGGCTACTGACATAATGTCTTCAATAGAAACCCCATTAAATAATGCCGTGGAAGTTACCACACCACGGACACTATGAGCCTTGGCTCTATCTACCTGGATTCCAGTGGCTGTTTTATGACAGAATTGGATACATTCCACAATCCATCTGGAAATAGTGTCTCTTGATGCCCTACCATGGGGTTCAATATATGACAACCATAGGGAACATGGGTCCGTCCGCCAAACCTGAGTTCTTTTCTTGTACTTATTCAAAGCACGGACGGGACACTATACTTTAGCACCAGGATCATATCTGGTTAAGGCAGGTAAAATAATAGGTTTACCCGGATACTTTAAAGATTGATTCTTAGCCAAGAAATTCAATCTAGGTAGAAGCTTAAGGCCTTCACCTGTAACTATATAACGGTCAGGCTCAGCAGACAAGGCATGAATTTCACTCCTGCGTCTGGCTGAAGCCGCCGCCACTAAAAATACAGTTTTAAGTGTCAATAATTTTACAGATATAGCACTAAGTGGTTCAAAAGGCTTACCACTCAAAACCTGCAGAACCAGAGAAAGACTCCATGACGGTGTCAGTGGAGGATTTCTAGGTCTGAGATTGCCCATACCTTTAATAAGAGTATTTAAAACACTTACTTCATCACTTCCCCTCTTTGCCAAGCAAGGGATAACAGTCATCAATGCTGATTTGTATCCAGCAACAGAATTAGGTTGAAGACTATAGGCATCATACAGGTGACATAGAAAATCAGCTACTACCTGAATAAATGCTTCCATCGGATTGATACATCTCTTTGAGCACCATTCTGCAAATCTGTTGATTTTATAATTATAAGCTCTGGAGGTTGACCCCCTCCTGGCTCTGGCCATGAAATTGGCTGCTTGCTCAGAAAATCCCTCCTTAATTGCGGATTGTTTGACAACATCCATGCAGTCAATCGAAACATTGACGGATTGTTGTGAAGGGTCTTGCCCTGGAAGATAATATCGTCCATCAGCGGCAGAGGAACCGGATTGCAAACCAGAAGGTCCAGCAGATCCGTAAACCATGATCGGCTTGGCCAATTCGGGGCGATCAGAAGCACTTGGCATTCCTCTTGTCTGATCTTCTGAAGGATTCTTGGAATCAGGATTGTTGGAGGGTATGCGTATGCATACATTCCCCTCCAACTGATAGCTAGCGCATCTATTGCGATAGCGCTTGGATCTGGAATCGGAGAAACGTACGTCGTCATCTTCGCATTCTTCTTCATTGCGAACAAATCTATGTTGGGCTTTCCCCAATGATTGAACAGGTGATCCGCCACACATTGATTTAGTTGCCATTCCGTAGGCAGAATACTCATCCTTCGGCTCAATGAGTCTGTTAACAGATTCAGCCTTCCTGGAATATGAACTGCTTTCAAGGTGATCATATGATCCATGCACCAGCAAAGCAGCTTCCATGTCATCATACAGAGACTGGGCGACTTCGTTCCGCCCTGGCGGTTTATGTAACTCACTACTGTAGAGTTGTCTGAACGTATAATCACAAATTTTCCCTTCACCTCCTCTAGGAAGTGTTCCAGGCCTAGAACTACAGCCCGCAGTTCTAGCATGTTGATATGTTCCCTTGACTGTTCCAGATTCCAAAGCCCTGATATAGTGGCTTCTTCCAGGCAAGCTCCCCAACCCTCCATCGATGCATCCGTAAACATCGTTACCTGAGGGTGGGGAGGGGTCAGCATGACCCCCGCCAGGAGATTTCCTCTCTCCATCCACCAATGAAGGTGATGAATGAGAGGGTCCAACACTTGAATGTGCGAGTCCAGTGATCCTGAACTCTGCGTCCACTGGGTCATGAGAAACAACTGAATCGGCCGCCTGCGTAAGGCCGCCTGAGGAATGACTGGTTCCATCGAAACCATCAGACCCAACATTCTCAGATAGACCCGTGCTAGAATATAACGACTGTTGCACACCAACTGAATACACGAGAGGAGACTTTCCACTCTCTCCTGGGACGGATAAACATATCCTATCTCCAGATCGAAGAACATACCCAGGTAAACAAACTTCTGGGATGGAGTCAGCTCTGATTTCGGAAAGTTGATCATCCAGCCTAAATCTGTGAGAGTTTCCAAAACTATCTCCAGATTTACTGTCAAACTTTCTGGGTTGTGTGCTTTTAGCAACCAGTCGTCTATGTAAGTGTGAACAGGTATATTTCTCCTGCGGAGGTATGCCGTGATAGCAAGTACCACTCGAGTGAAGACCCTTGGAGCCGTCGAGATGCCGAATGGAAGAACCTTGAATTCCCATTGGCGTCCCTGAAAAGCAAATCTCAGGAACCGACGAAACCTCCTTGCAATTGGAATGTCGAAGTAAGCATCCTTGAGATCTATAGATGCTGTCCACATCCCCTTCTCTAACCCCAACAACACCGATCTGACTGTTTCCATTTTGAAAGTCGGAGTGTCTAAAAACTTGTTTAGAGGCTTGAGGTTGAGAATTGGTCTCCACCCCCCGGTGTTCTTTGCCACAAGAAACACGGTTGAATAGAAGCCCGGGCAATCCTGCGCCGGTTGAATTGCTTCTTTTAGAATGAGAGACTCTATCTCCTCTTCTATGCACAACCGCTTGTCTGGATCTCGTGGAACTTGAGTCCAGACCGGTACCAGAGACAAATGCAATGGCGGACCTCTTATCAAATCTGGACTGTATCCCTGCGAAAGCCATTGCAAGACTAAGCGGTCCTGAATTAACCGCGCCCACTTCTGAATGTGACAAGTCAAACGACCTCCCACTGGTGCACCTAGGGTTGACGGGGTGCCCATAAACTCTAGAAGTGGGTGTGTCTCTGATACGAGTGGCAACACCCGAGTGGTACTTGTGATAACCGGAAAAAATTTTCTTGCATCAGGCCCGGTTACCACACGCCGCTCCCCGCGCGCCGCGACCAGCGCCACGTGCACCACGGTGCGCGGGCTGCTGTCTGGCAGGCTGCGCTTGAGGCGGCGGCTGTCGCACAACAGCACGCTGCTGCTGGCGTAGCCGACGCGGTCTCTGAAACCAGCCGGCCTGCTGGCCTCTGACACTGCCAGCCTCGCCACGAGCGTACGGCTATCGAGCAGCCGAGGGCTGAACACGCACGTGTTCCCTGCGCAGCACTTCAAACTGTGCCCGCAGCGCCCTCTGGTTGTTCACCAAAGTCACCGTCTCCTGGAGGTGCCGACAACCTTCACCTCCAAAGAGTCCAGGGCCCGCCATCGGCGCTTGCATCAAGCGCGACTTGAGCTCCTGAGACGGGCACAAATTGTCCAGTGCAAAAGTGCGCCTCGTCCTCAGCGACTTCGTGACCGACCTAGTCAGACAGTCCAACGCCGGGTTGATGCCATCCGTCACGGGACTAGGCTGTTGCTGCACCGACGCCGCTACCACCCCCGATAGCAGCTGAGAGACATGCGACAGCGCACTGATCGCTGCTCGCGAGCTCTCCTCGGTGTCACGCAAGGCGGCATTCGCCGAGCGCATAGCGCCCGTGCACAAGGCTCCCATGTCAGCCCGGGAACCCGGCTGCGTATCTTCCCCCAGAGCGGCGTGGTCGTCCGCGCTCGGTCTGGGTGCCAGGCCATACCGAGCATACTGACTGGCAGTAACCCGACATCGCCTAGCTACCTCGCGGGGGGCCTTCACGAGGCGACCTCTCGGTCGGATCGACTCCTCTGCCGCCGCGAACATATCTAAGACATGATCAGCGTATGGCAGAGACAGAGCCGTGCTGGCCAACGGCTTCGCCTGTAACCATGCCCGAGGGTTACCGGCGACCGTCTCGTCCACGGCGAGCTCTGGTCTCACAGCGAGGAGCCACGCACACGCCTCCGACCAGTCTTCGTCCGTGGCTACCTGCGAACTGCCGACGAGCAGCGGGCCCTCGTCATCCTCAATGGCATTCGCAGGCACGGCCGAGGAGGAGGCTATAGACGAACCTGGCTGCCCAGGGAACGTATACGGGCCCGCGAAGGCTGGCATAGCATTCTCCATAGGCAAACCAGGCTCCAAGGCCGCGCTTGTATGATGGGGATCATACACACCAGTGCGGCCCGGAACCTCCGCATGAGACTCCACCTCCAACCGTGGAATCTTATACGGCCGGCCGTCTGCTCCAATGCGGGCCACATGCTGAACCATGAAACCTGCACCCGAGGGAACAGTGCCATAGGTGCGAGTGTTCACGCTCCCCAAGAGAGGAGTGTAGGCGCTCACATCCATGTCCTCATGATCCACCTGTGGACCGAGCAGGTAGTCCTCCTCATCTTCCTGGTCAGGAAAGTTAGACTCTGGATTAGTAAAGAAAACTAATCCAGACTGACCAGGAGACTGCCCAAGGGCAGATGAGGAATTTACTCCGCGAGTGATCGTGGTCAGGCCCGCTGGTCGGGTCCCGTCTGATGCTTCTCGCGCCGCTGGCACCCCAGGCGATGCAAACATCAAGCCTGGGTCCAAGACGGCCGCCCCTGGATCACTAAACGCTTTGTCCGAGCTAATAGGCCATGATCCAGGGACGGGGGCTACCTGCACCGAGGTCGACGCGCAGGAAGTTGAAACACCTGTGCCAGGCAACATGCCGCGAAGCATGTCAGGCATCAGATCTTTCAAAGTCCTGCGCATCTCACTCACCAACTCACTCTTGAAGGCCTCGAGCCCACCCTTCTCAGAGGCCTTCTTCTTACCCTCCTTCTTCGGTTTCTTCACCTCCTCCGCCATCATCTTCGCCTGCAAAGAGAAGAACTCAGAGGTTAGATCCCCCCCCCCACTTTTCACAAATAACACATTTGTTGGACAGCCTACACGCTGAACACAGATGGCAAGGGTGGGGGAAGAATCTAGCTTTCATAGTCTTCAGACAGGACGGGCCCTTCTGAAAAGGAGGGATATGAAGACAATGAGTATGACAGTCTCAAAGCCGGGTTAACGGATCTTTTAAGTAGAAACCAAAAAACCAATTCGAGAGAAGACTCCATCATTATGACCACCCTGACGGGACAGGAGACTTCTCAAGTACATACACACCAAAATACAACCAGAACCCCAAATTAAGAGAGAGAGAAGGATTATGACTTTTATCTAGATATCTCTCTGCACTCTTAATAAACAGGGAGATGGACACATCACAGACTGCTCTAAACTAAGATCATGACATCAAGGAAAGAGCAAACTCTGGTTGCTTATGACATCAAACCTCATTATGCTAAAAGCTCCTACCAGGAGAGGGGACGTCAGAATAATGCCAGAAAAATCTAGATCTCCAGACATTCTCAGCTCTCGACTAATACAATATTAAATTATATATACTCGAGAACCCATGCACACGCAAGAGAGAAAAATAGTGCAATAGCAAACGGCAGCAGAAAATGTAATTATTTTCAAATAATCATGCGCCATAATTAATAACTCCCTTAGCCTGAGCACAGGCAACCATCCTCTTGTGCAGGAAAACACGTCCATCCATCCGCCGAGCCTCTTCTTCCAGAAGAACTGATGAGGGGGATGGGACGAAAGGAAGGAGATATTTTATTTATTAATATATTATATCTCCAACCCTTAGACATATCACGATGATAAGTCACCCTGGGACGTGAACCACCTTCCAGAGAAGACCAGGCATCCTTGTATAGACACAAGACAAACCTGTAAGCATAAAACACAAGAGTTTATTAGCCCTAGGCGCCGGGAAAAAATTTACAAGGATTCCCAGCGCCTGAAAACGCGGTACCGCCGAAAACGGCCGCTACGAAAACCGGTAACAAACAAAAGTTACAAGCTTAAAAATAAAAGCCTGGAACAATTTCACCTTGGATGATGACGAGGAGGACTCCTCCAACACTCTAGCATCAGCCATGATGGATAGGGATGATTTTGTTCTAGTAGAATTCAGAAAAGAGCCTGTGAAGATTTTCACATGTTGCTTCTTCAGCCAATATATTAAAAAACGGAAGTACCGGTGTGCGCATGCGCAGAGGGTGGTGTTTGTCATGTGCATGACTGTGTACTTCCACCTGCCCATTGGGGGCACCTAACTTTTTAAAATTCTGAATATTATCGAATTTAGAGCCGATATATTAGTATATCAAGAGTGTTAGGGAGGTAAGTATGTTCTCATGATGTGAAAAGACGTAGCCTAATCACGCGAGTGTAATTAATTATGATGTAATTATCTCCCTTTCTTCTTTCATTTCCAATTCGGCCCGAGGACGAAATCATGCCTTGAAGAAAATATTAGCTGTAATATTGCGAACGCGAATTTCATAAGTTAATATGATATTGTGTATAGAAGATAACGTTTTAAAAACGGTTTGAGTAATAATTTTATTTAAAATTATATCCTAATCAGCAAAATGTATATTATACATTATATTATTGGCATTATATTTATTGGCGAGATTTTTATGCATTCGGGCGATTTAGTTTTGGGACGACTTTGCATTATGTTAATTAGCGGTGACGTAAATAAAATGGATGCCGTTGTTTAGAAATGTTTTCCCCAATACAAATTTCAATGACAAATTCCCGCGTTAGTATTGTGTTTTATATTGCAAATTTATCTGAGCCTATCAGAGAAAAGACGAGTGGTTATTTATTAAATTAATTCGCTGCTTGATTTCTCTCGGCGTACAGCGCGTTACATGGAGTTACACAATATGCGCAATTGGGGCTACGTTCAATTATTAGTTGCCCCGAACGTAGCTTAATGGAAAGTCTGGCCATTATTATTCATTACGCTTTTCATGCTCGTTAGTATCTTTTATTTTTAACAATCCTGATACGAAAAACCGAAAATATGTTCATATTCGGTTTTTCGATATTTATTTTTTATAATCGGTTATGAAACCGTCAGTGCGGGATATCGGTTTTAAATATGGTATCGGTATATCGCGCAGCCCTACTAGACACCATATTTCACCTTTCCTCAGTAGCCATCTTTCATCTGACGTCATATGACGTCATAATCAGCTAAACGGCGTGTATGATGACGTCATAATTATTACGTCATAAATTACTCTATATGGCCCGTCTTTAACTCTTAATAGTCCGACGCCATGTACGATTTGTATGTCGCTACTATTTAATAAACATGCTATTGAATATTTTGAAACTAATTTGACTGGGCGATGTTACTGCCATAGGCCATAGACAGCAACATCACCATATCATATTTTGAAACTAGTTTGACTGGGCGCTGTTGCAGCAACAGCACTCAGTCAAATTGGTTTAAAACTATTCAACAGCTTAACTGTATATTTTTCTGGAAATTGATAGTCAGGAAGTTCAGAGATCGATCGATCCCAACACGAAAGAGGCGTGAGTGGAGCTTAGATAGAGATGGACGGGGCATGGAAAGCTCAGTTATCATCCTGGATTTAATATGAAGCACATTAGAGTCCAAAAGAGGAAATGAGGGCCATTATTGGCGGCCATATTGAATTTTACACTATATAATCCCCAAACGACATTATAAATTGTTTCACTGAATTTCTTGACCCTTAAAACCTATATCTAGGCTCCAAAATTATCATTCTATGCTTAATGTGAATGAAATGATATACGAAAACATGAAATAGCCGCCATCCTGGACGCCATCTTGAATTTCTGAAACGGCCCAAGGGTGACCAAGGTCCGCCAGGCAGATCTGAAAGAGGACACCCATGGCTATATAAACCAATCAAGAAATAAACTACATAAGGAATTTCCAGATTCAGCCATGCTTCTGCTGGGCTGTTGGAGTCCTAATCCATAATATGTTTCTTAAAATTATGCGATTATTAGAAAAATTTATATCTGACTCATTAAACCGTTATTCTCTTGGCATCCACAAAAACAATGGAGATATTGGCTGTACGTCACGAATCAAGCCTCAAACAACAATTGCCAGAACCGGACCACCAATAAAAAGTGGATTTGATCGCTAGATTAATGATTTCCAGACTTTGGCTGTGATCTGAAATAAGACCCGGATCCGGATCGGATCAAATTCTGGATCTATAGGTATCTCTCAAACTGCTGGTATTATTTGGCTCGGAATTTAACACCAGAATGCGTATGATGGTAAACTACAGAAAGATTCCGCAACATCGGTGGCAATGCGGAAAAATACGGACGATCCGGAATATCCGAAAAATCCGAAAAATTCCGAAAATCTTTTACAATATGGCAAAAATGGGATTGTTGGGTCTGCAATCACTGATTTTGTTTTGTTTCTTCTATATTGACGCATAATGGACATTTCCCGTTTTAACCATGCCCCGAACATCCCTAGTTAAGTTCCACCCACGCTGTTGGGATCAATCAATCGTCGAATTGCCTAACCATCAATTTCCAGAAAACTATACAGATAAGTTTTAGAATATTTTGAAACTAATTGAACTGGGCCCTGTTTCTGCTTATGCAATGTTTATTAAATCATAAAGGCCTACAATTCGTACAACAACGCTTAGTCAGTCTTCAATTATGCGTTCGTGACGTACTTATCTACGTCATTCAGGACGTCATTGATTATGACCTCATCATACACGTCACGTAGTTGATAATGACGTCATTAAATGGATGGATAAACTGTAAAAGTCCATTTATAATCAATGCTCTGTCTTTCAGGTTTTGAGCACACGATGGCAGGCATGGGCGCCGACGCATGCACGATTGTTGTCAAGCAGGGATATCTCTGGAAGAGAGGTCTGTTTATACGCAAGATAATCGATTTCTTATTGATTAGCGTGTTTACTGAGATTATTGACACCTAGCTTGGACACGCGAGTGTTAAGCAAATCACGCCTGGCCGGATCTGACTGCAAATGTAACCGGTTGCAATGATGCAATGATGTGTGTACAGCGTTAAGCCTGTAACCTTTGAAATCCCGTGTATCAAGTCCAACAACAATACAGAAAATCGGTTAAATATTTTGAAACTAATTTGACTCGAACATGTTTCTGCCATCTCGCAGTCAAATTAGTTCCAAAATATTCAACATAATATTCATTACATCCGAGAGAATTTGTCGCCTTTAATATGTGAGGGTCACAGAGTTAATTAGTACTGCGATCTGGGAAACCATGGAAACGTCTGAATATCCATAGGGTGGGTGAAGATAAGTTTACTTTGAATATGAAGGATACAAATTATACCAATATACAGTAAATAAATATGCAGTCTAGAAAAGATGTTAAGCTAAGATTTATAAAAGTCTTATTCAATGACAGTAAACTCTTCACAAAAGGATTTTTGAAAACGTTTATATATGAGACCCACTCATTCCACAGTATGCCATAGTGAATTTGACAACGCCACCACACATCAAGTTATTTTCAAATTGTTCTACATAATAGTTGCCACATCTTTTAGAATTTATTGTGTCTGTTCTTATTGATTGAAACGGCAAAATGAATAAACTGTTAGAGAAATATCTTGGAGTAAATGCAGCCGCCCGGGTGTGTACATAAATCAATGAGCAGAAAATTCACACGTAGTCAGCACGTCTGAAATCTTGTTTTGCACATATTTCCCTACATACCTTCAGCGATTGATTTATAACCTACCCCATATGTCAGTTGCATTCTGGCGTGGGTAGGTGGGTGGGTGGGTGGGCGAGTGGGTGCGTGCGTGCGTGCGTTCGTGCTTTCGTGCGTGTTTGTGTATGTATGTGTGTGGGGGGCATGGGCGGGAGGAGGGTGGGGGAAGGGGGAGGGTGTGTGGGTGTGTGGGTGCGTGCGTGCGCGTGTGTGTGTGGTTATCTCTTGCTAATCAACAAAATCATGACACTGACCCATAACATACAAGGCGAAAATTAAAAAAAAAAGTGTATGGTCAAACGTCTGAAATCGGGGCAGAGCAAGAATCAGATGTATGAACAAACAGATAGACGACAGCCACTATTACATAATAACGCTTTACATCATGTATAATTACATCAAAAGTGGGTTTGAGAGCAAAATGCTCATGGAATGAGGAGTATATGGGCCTGCATTCAGAGGGGCTGGAACCGACCTACTCAATTCATGATTGGGTCAATCTCTAGCAATATCGTGTAAGTTATTTTCACGGAGTGCAATGGATAGATCTGATCTGTCACTCAAGTATCCGACATCACGTATATAGGATGACGTCACAATCATAATTTACAGAGAATACTTTCATCATAAAACTGGAGCGGTCGGTCAAGAGTAGGAACCCACCGTGCGTGGGTGCGTGCGTGCGTGCGTGTAGGTGCATGTTTGTCGGTGTGTTGGTGTGTATAGGTGTGGATTTGCTATTAAATACAAATTCGTTTGACTGAGAGCTGTTGCTACACTACCACATGCAGCAACAGTACCCTGTCAGATTCGTTTCAAAATATTCTACAGCTTATCTGTATAGTTACCTTGAAAATGCGATTCTGATAATTCCGGGTTCAAATACATAAATCGTAAAACGTGGGCGGGGCTTAGCAAGGACGGGGCGGGGCATATCTAGAAATTGTCCCTCTATCGACTTCCGCGACCGATCTACACACTAGCCAAATGCTAGTAAAATTGAAATATGTTTAATAATAGGCGGGCGGATTATCGCTGATAATACTTGTTGACTATTGTTTCTTTTTGCGCCATATCAAAAAGTAAACATAATCAAATATTGCCAGCGATTCTAAAGGCAGAATCATGGAGTTTAAAGGCATGCCAAACGTTCCAATTCATCATAGGTGGAGATCTTTTGAAAAATCCCTGTAAATTGTAAAGTTTTTCTTCAAACTACTGGAAATCTGATTTGATTAATCCTTTAAAAACTGAAATTCAGCTTCTAAATTGCAAAGCAAAAATCCCTATCTATGTTGTTGAATATTTTGAAACCAGTATGATTCAAAGCTTATAGTTATAAAATATTCAACACCTTTCTTAGATATTAAACCCTATTGTACAGCATTGGGGTTTGGACTGCCCAAATCTTTTAAACCTGCCCAAAATTGTCTCAAATTGTCTAGACATGTTCAAAACTAATGTGAACAGTTTTATTAAGTTATACTGATTAGATGTATGCATATTTAATATGCATATACTACAAATTATAGGAATGCCATATAAACATGACAAACGACCAAAGATCACACATCTCATTATGCCAGTTAAATTATTTTACATTTATTCGCAAGATGAACAACATTAATTGAGGTTTCTATACACCACCATTTTGACCATAGAATGTTGACATCCAGGGATAGTGACAAATTTGACCACGAGGGTTGAAGCGTGATTGATGCCTGTTCGCACAATGCAGTAACTAGTTTGTGTCAACGCAAAGCGGAAGTTGAACCGATGACATAGAAGTCAAACATTTCGGACACAGATGTTTTCAGAGAAAACATGTATTCTCC
>JAVVLW010000125.1:0-25000 GCA_034401795.1 Chaetoderma sp. LZ-2023a | reverse complement strand
TTGAACATTTTTACTGGAATGACTGGCTCGGTTATCGAGCCAGTCATTCCCGTGGTAATTTTCAAAAATTGTATTCTCTCGGTCTGTAAACGAACATTCCACAAGACCATAGCAGAGTCCGGTTTTAACCGGTATGACCATTAAAGGGTCAATAGAGTTTCAAACTCGTTGCCATTTCATCTCAAATTCATCAACCCTCGTTTACCAAGATCTCATTTGGTACTCGCTAAAACTCATTCCAAATATGTGATAAATCTGATATGAACTAATCACGAGTTTGAAAGCCTGCCTCTATGCATCCATATAGGTCTCAATAGTTTGTAGTCTACCAATAGTTATAACCCAAAGCTCTTAATGCATAATGGCTTTATTTTCATATCTCAAATGGTTATTGAAAAAAGTAATGTATCTGTCAAACTGAATCCAGAAATTAGAAAGGATGTGACGTAAAATCATATTGAACACATTTGCTTTTCTATAGCACCTTTAAATGATGATGTGAAAGCAATACCAGCTTCTGATCAGGGCATGGACAAAATGACAGACTTATTGATGAATGATGGCCACACTGTCATTGCATAAATGCTCAGTCAGACAAGGCAAAGACCAAGTATTGTAGCTAACCCTTCAAAACTCACAGACCAGAAAACACACATTCTTTAAGATGTATACAATACTCTGTTGAATCATTTACAGGGCTCAAAATAAACCAAGGTAAGCGCCTTGGATGGCCATGCTTCTTGCCTTGGATGGCCATGCTTCTTGCCTTGGATGGCCATGCTTCTTGCCTTGGATGGCCATGCTTCTTGCCTTGGATGGCCATGCTTCTTGCCTTGGATGGCCATGCTTCTTGCCTTGGATGGCCATGCTTCTTGCCTTGGATGGCCATGCTTCTTGCCTTGGATGGCCATGCTTCTTGCCTTGGATGGCCATGCTTCTTGCCTTGGATGGCCATGCTTCTTGCCTTGGATGGCCACGCTTCTTGCCTTGGATGGCCACGCTTCTTGCCTTGGATGGCCACGCTTCTTGCCTTGGATGGCCACGCTTCTTGCCTCGGATGGCCATGCTTCTTGCCTCGGATGGCCATGCTTCTTGCCTCGGATGGCCATGCTTCTTGCCTCGGATGGCCACGCTTCTTGCCTCGGATGGCCACGCTTCTTGCCTCGGATGGCCATGCTTCTTGCCTTGGATGGCCATGCTTCTTGCCTTGGATGGCCATGCTTCTTGCCTTGGATGGCCATGCTTCTTGCCTTGGATGGCCACGCTTCTTGCCTTGGATGGCCATGCTTCTTGCCTTGGATGGCCATGCTTCTTGCCTCGGATGGCCATGCTTCTTGCCTCGGATGGCCATGCTTCTTGCCTTGGATGGCCATGCTTCTTGCCTTGGATGGCCACGCTTCTTGCCTTGGATGGCCGTGCTTCTTGCCTTGGATGGCCATGCTTCTTGCCTTGGATGGCCGTGCTTCTTGCCTTGGATGGCCATGCTTCTTGCCTTGGATGGCCATGCTTCTTGCCTTGGATGGCCATGCTTCTTGCCTCGGATGGCCATGCTTCTTGCCTCGGATGGCCATGCTTCTTGCCTCGGATGGCCATGCTTCTTGCCTCGGATGGCCATGCTTCTTGCCTTGGATGGCCATGCTTCTTGCCTTGGATGGCCATGCTTCTTGCCTTGGATGGCCATGCTTCTTGCCTTGGATGGCCATGCTTCTTGCCTTGGATGGCCATGCTTCTTGCCTCGGATGGCCATGCTTCTTGCCTCGGATGGCCATGCTTCTTGCCTCGGATGGCCATGCTTCTTGCCTCGGATGGCCATGCTTCTTGCCTCGGATGGCCATGCTTCTTGCCTTGGATGGCCATGCTTCTTGCCTTGGATGGCCATGCTTCTTGCCTTGGATGGCCATGCTTCTTGCCTTGGATGGCCATGCTTCTTGCCTTGGATGGCCATGCTTCTTGCCTTAATGCACCTAAATTTTGCCAGATATTTAAGGCAACAACTGCCTAAGACGCCAAATGTCCAAATTGCATGTACAAAATCATCCTTTTGTAGACAGCAACACTGAACATCATTTGGCTGTAATGTTACTGCGCAATGTTGAATCTTGATCCTAATTGCCTGAGAGGATCTAATGTTGCTATCATGCTCTTCAACAGCCATGATCTGCAATCATGCTGTGAGACTTTGATTTAATGACCATAAAATTATGAATTCAATTAAGGCATCACTACTATGCCCTTTTCAATGACATCATCAAAACACGATTTTGAATCTACTTTGTCTGGATTCAAACGGATCCAGTCAAATTAATTACAAAATATTCAACAACTTTTCTGTAAATCTGTCTTGAAATCGATACATTGGAATTTCAGGGGTTAAAAACTTAAAGGGATAAGTGAAAGTGATGCCACTTATGAATCCAAACAGTCACTCAAGTATATGATGGCATAATCAATTACATCACATGTAGGCTGATGTCACAATCAATTGCGTAATGAACGATGTGTCTAAGTCTTGTCATGAACGCTTAATAGTCCATCAGTTGCATGAATTGTATGTCTTTACTATTTAGTAAAAATTCTGTAGGCAGCAACAGCAACTAGGCAAATTAGTTTCAAAATATTCAACAGTTTACTTGTATGGTTTTCTGGAAATTCAGATTCAGGGAGTTGAGGATTCGGTCAATCCCAACACTAATCTTTAATGATGAAAATAAGTTTTAACGTGTGGAAAAAAGCCTAAAATTTAATGAGGATAATGTAATACCCAGTAATCTCTTTATCATATTTCTGATGACCAAGTTCCATAAATGGTCCCCCACAGCCTTGTCATTTGATCTAAAAACAAGCAAGGTTTTTTCGAAAAGTGTCAACATGGGAAACCTGCAAGCAAAGTCTAATGAAGACCGCTAACACTATTTAAAACATTAGATGTCATTCGGATTCACAATTTCTGTAAATGGGTTACACCAAGAGCGTTCTGTGGGACGACATGGGCCAACTGCTGGACAAGCCTGCGGAGGATCTGTTCAGTAAAACTACAGCCAGCATCAGGAAAATGTAATTTTCAGTAGCTTGGAAATCCCCACATTCACTGCTTTAACCTTTTGTATGTATACCTTTTGTATGATGCCCTGGGGTGGAACCAAATGTAAATGTCCTTTTGCACTCTGCAATCAAACAGGTAACTAACATTGTTTTGGAGGAGTTGTGTTACAATAAATTTCTGGACAGGCTAGTGGGATGACATCATAATCCCCATTTATCTTGAAAATTGTGGGAATAAAAATTGGCTCACGATAACCATGACTTATTATCTCAAGATAAATCTGGTTAACACATTTCCATAATTGGCTAACATAACGTTGACCATTGGGCTCAAGGCCATCAATGACAACTAACAGGTTTGGTGAAATTCCATAGGCAACCCAACCCCTCCATGTGTGGTAGAATTAACCTAAAATTTGCTATGTGAGTTCGCCAATGGCATATGATTGCAGATTGCCAGTAGACACTTGTAGTGCGTTGGGCCAAATGGCAAAAGTTATGCATGTATGGAGAAAGATAGTCAATGGAAGCATAAAATGGCATTCAAAATGTCATGCACATGCAAGTATCATCAATGGATAGATCCAGTTTTAGCTATGCCCACGCTTTGAGATCGATTGAACCCTGAATCTCAATTTTCAAAAAATTGTTCGGGTAAGCTGTTGACTAGTTTGAAACTAATTTGACTGGGCACTGCTGTTCCTGCCTATGGCGTCCAGACAAATTAGTTTCAAAACATTCATCAAAATGGTTATTAGATAGTAAAGACATACAATTTGTACAACTTGTTTGAGGATTAAAAGTTTATGCTGGAGTTAGATACATCGTTCATGAAGTAATTGGTTGTGATGACAACTTACATGTGACGGTACCTTTGATCAGATACGAAGAATCAATTACAATACCATGAATATTCTCCTGAATAATTTGACAATAATTTGACTGGAAGATGAGCATAGTGAGTGCATTTGTTCTAATTATCCATTTAATAGTCAAATTTGTTCAGGAAAATTAAAACTTTCTATTAGATGTCGCTTTTTGTTTTCTTGGTCTTGGCTGCTAAGGGACATTTCTCAGACCCACCGCAAAAGCCATTTTCATCTGCTTGACCGCTAAACAGATGACAATTGTATTTGATACAATAAGAGTTTTGGACAAAATTTACGTAACTCATTAGTCGTCAAGACATCCTAAAACCTGCCTCTACAGTGGTATTGAACAATGCTCATTTGCAGTTAATGAGAAGACCATTTTACCGGTGGAATAACTGGCTTGATCGCAGGGCAAGACTCATTCATGTCATAAATTTTCTAAAATAGTCTTCTCTTTGCTAGCAAATGGACACTGACTACTCTATTTTTTCTCATTTCTTCAACATTAACCCCGTTACACTCAAGCCAGCCAAAACGGCTTCTGCAGTTCTCTTGAGAAATGTAAATTAGTAGACCAAGAGAATATTATTTTTGAAAATTTATCACTGGAATGACTGGCTCAATAATCGAGCTAGTCATTCCAGTGGTAAATTTGAAAACAGTCTTATCTTGGCCTGCAAATCAACATTCACTAAGCAGAAATTTCAATTTTCTTGACAAATCTTGGACCATTAAAGGCTTAAGCGAGTCGCACACACACGCACGCACGCACCATTCAAACTAGTGATGTATCCTCCCTTAATTGCTAAGAATTGTCATGATAAAAAAATGTGCTTACCGGTAATCAAAATGACAATTTGGAGGGCAGGAGAAAACAATTTCTGAATTGTACAGAATTAAATGTCTCATCTGTCTAACTTTTTGTTGAAAAGCATCACACATGTATAAGCTGAAGCTTTAGCAAACACAAAAAATCTACTTTGAAAAGAACAAGTTTGGGACCAAGGTCAGTGAACTTGGCCTTTGACCTCGAGACCTCATCATCGTGACATTGATTCCTAACAGCACAGACAACCCTGTATCCAAGATTAGTTCAGATAGGCGTAAATGATCATGAAGTGTCAAGCCAAAGTGATTTGCAGGAAACTTAATGTTGACGCCTGTATCGCCGTTAATCAGAAAAGCGATAACTACATTGTATGTCTTACTCCTGCTTCATTGGCCAAACAAAAATTGTCGTCTCGGACTCTTGGCTTGAAAATGGGCATTTCTCAAAACAAAACCAGCTCAATTCACCTTATTATGCTCCGGCCCTTTGCCCCTTGAATTTCTTCAAGAAAATTTCCATTTGCAGACCAAGAAGACAATTTTTGAAAATTTACCACTGGAATGATTGGCTCGATAACCCACTGGAATGACAGCCTCGGTTATCGAGCCAGTTATTCCGGTGCTAAATTTCAAAAATAATCTCTTGGTCTGCAAATGGACATTTCTCAAGACCACTGCAGAAGCCGTTTTTGGCTGATATGAGTGTTAAAGGGTTAAAGGCATATGAGGCTAGATTCTTACAGAATAATTGTAGTTGTCATTTTTAGCCGACTTGGTCATCAAATGGGTCAAGACTTCATTTATTACCATGCTCAGTCCATGTGCTCCCAGAGCAGTTACTGGTCAATGCTTTGAATGTGATCACTGCATGGACACACACATGCTTGGCAGGTGATAATGAAACGATTATCATGTTCATGTGCATGTGAGCTGATTTACATAAATTACCTAGAGATTTATTTCACAGACAACTTAACCTACCTGTCCATAATTCAAACATGTCGGATTAACTAGGTCGTGCATGTGCAATGCATGCATGACTTGGATGCAACAAGTTCACTATCCGGTTCACATCATTGTGATATTAACACTTCAACAGTAAAATATCCATTTGCAAACCACGAGACTATTTTGAAAATTTATCACTGGAATGACTGGCTTGGTTATCCAGCCAGTTATTCCAGAGATAGATTTTCAAAGTTTTCTTTGTGTCAACAAATGAACATTTATGAATACCAATGCTTTACTGAAGAAGTCATATCAAGCCAGCTTGATTGTTAAATGGTTACCTCTTGTCCTGCTATAAGTCAGCTGGCTTTATTCAGTTACCTAAGTAATTTCCACTGTTAAAGTTATCAGGTATTAATTTAAAACAAATATTGTTGCAGGTTGTTTCTATCTAAGGTGGCAACAGCTAACATCAACAGTCGTTTTTAACCTTTCGGGATCAAATCTTATGAGAATTATCTCAATGGAATGAGTGGCGAGCCAGTCAATCCAGTGGTAAATTTACAAGTGTTCTCTAGGTCTGCAAATTGTGGCCTAGCCAACCAGGGTTGGGTTTTGGACAGTCCAAAACTAACTTTGAGCAGACATTGTCCAAAACCTGTCTAAAACCTGTCTTAAATGGTTTAAACCAGTCCAAAATTGTCCAAAACTATGTTGGACATATCACCATACTCTTATGCATCATAATCCTATTAAAAAATAACAAGAAATCAGAGATTGCATCAAAAGCACTATATTAAACAAATCCATTTATTATATGAGTAATTATTACATTTTTATCAAATACATACAATTAAAACATAAAAGGCTTAATTAGGTTTAATTAGTAGTCCAAATCAGACAGCCCTCTCAACATCCTGTAGCAAAACACTAGCTTTGACGCTTTCTCTACTCCAAGCCTATTACAGATTTTAGTGTGGATATAGCTAAAATTGCTAAAAATTCTCTCAATCGATGCTGATGATGCTGGTGCTTCAAGCAGCTGAATAGCCATATCAATAAAATCACCTGGCACACCTAGTGTTTTCAAGGCCTTCCACCATGTCACTGAAGGCACTTGAACTGCAGCATCACAGAAATATGATGCAGGAAATGGGCTGCTTTTAGCCTGGTATGCAATAAATGTTGCTATAAAGCTAGGGTTCTTAGCTATTATCCAATTGTTCACTTCTTCAAACTGTTTTGCTACCAGCATCTCGCCCTGAAACTTTGGATGTAATGTGTATGCGACAAGATGCTCTGGCAGGATTGCCTTGCTGAAACGTGCTAACAGAGTTTTCTTGTGTGGTTCTAGCAGAGTGTTGTTTAGTAATTCAAGCCAAACATGGCATGCATCAGCTAGTGTTGATGTGTCACTCTGACATGTGTCAATTGCTATTGAAATTGGCCGAAGTTGTTCGGCTAAGTCTCTTGCATTTCTAAACAGGTTAAAGTCCATTATCTTCTTGACAATAGAATTATCTATTTCTCCTTCATGGTCTTGTACAATTTTCATGAAATGTGGACGGTTGTGAATGAAGAAGTCAATACACACGAGTTGACTCTTCCATCTAGTGTCACAAGGAAGCTGTGGCTTAACACTACCAATACATTCCGAGAGCCAGGATAGTGGCTTGTGGTGCTTCCTGAAATATTTTTGAATCTCAACTACATGCTTAATTAGCGTATCCAGTGTTATGTCTTGCCCTAGTAAGTTTAGCCAGTGTGCAGAACAGCCATAGACAATAAGATCATTGTCATCAGCCTTCAAACCATCACGCATTTTTTCCATGTTCTTTGCATTATCTGTGACAATGCTCTTAACTGTACAGTTGTATTTTGTCTTAGCATATTGTATTGTCTCTTGACACTTCACCGTACAGTTTTCAGCACTTTTAGTCATAGAACCAGTGTCAAAGCTGTTTAGGAAGAAGCTCTTTCCTTCTACTTGCAAGCAGGATGCTATGATAGGTTCATTGTGAATGTTACTCCACCCATCCTCCACTAATGTTGCTGTCTTGCCATCAAGAATCACCTTCATATCCTGTCACCTGATCATGCACAGCATCTAGAAGCTTTCCACCAATCAGTTTACGTGAAGGGGGTTTATATCCTGGGCGTAGCATACTAACAACTTTTATGAACTGCGGATGTTCAGCCATTGAAAATGGAAGGTTACAAGCATAAAACAACCTCGCGACTTCTATATCTATTGCTGACTTCATCGCTGAGGTGGTAGTGATACAATGTCGGCTCAGATCGGGTTGAATTGAGAATTGAACTGGACAGGTTGGTGAGGGTGGTGCTGATTGTGATGGCAATTCTTCTCTTAGTCGCTTTGTGCATGGTGCAGCTGATGGTTTGTCCAGCTGAAACAAAGAAAAGGGATATTACATGTGCTATATAAGCCAAATGTAGATATACACCCTACCTGGTCCAAGCCATTTGGGGACAAGATATGATAATCTTTTTAAAAATTTACATTGAAATGACTGGCATTGCAACAAAATCAGTCATTCCTGTTGAATTTTCAAAAGTAATTAATTTTATGTCATAATTCAATACATTTAAAATTTGGAATGGATAGAGTTAAAGATAGACCACCCTTCTGTCAAATAAATGCATGTTTTTATTTATTTTCAAAACTTTGGGACTTGCTGAATATTAGTTTGACTGTTTGCATCAGTCTATCTGAAGGGTGTTAGTGTGCTATGCCAAATTGTTTTCATAATATTACTGTAGTAAAGGTATTCAGGCAAGAGTATTTCTGAAAACCCTGGGTTGCAGAAAGTATAGGGTTAAGCAGATCATTGTGTGTTATTTCTAATCTTAAGCCAGAGCCCTCACAGGCCAATTATCACACCTATACCATTGAATTGTAAAGAGGCTCAGCATGTGATTGTGGTTATCAGAGATTATCAGACCTGGCTCTATTACTAGCATGGCAGAGAATAATTAACTCAGGTATCTGAACTAAAGGTGAGACATCCTGTTGATAACCCCTATGCGGCCAAGACAATTACAGTGAATAGTAACCGTACCTACATTGTACATTATGACTTTTAAACACAACTTAGCACAAATTTTTGAACATTTTTCACTGAAATGACTGGCTTAGTAAAAGCGGCAGTCATTTCACGAGTAAATTTGTTTTCCAGTCAAATTAGTTTCAAAATATTCTGCAGTTTTCCCGCATAGTGTCCTTGAAAATGATAGCTGAGGAATTCATCGGTGAAAGGGTTAAGGCATGTAATAGATATATTGGACTCCTAGCACTCCAATGTCAACAAAAAACATTTTTTAAATAAAATTAAAAGATAAACTGTTTTTTATTTTCAACAAATTTGTCATCGCCCAACAAAATTGTTGAAAAATGAAAAACAGTTTCCTTGGTATAGTCACAATAAAATATAGAATTTTTAATTATTGACATTAGAGGGCAAGGGGTTAAGCATTAATTTTATTTACCTTCAAAATCTTGATGTCTTTGCTGATATGTGTGTCTGCACTGTCTGTATCAGCCTGTTCAACAGGACTTTCAGTAGACTTCTCATGCTTCTCATAGTGTACTTTCATCCTTGCTACCTTGTTGACAACTGTGTACTCACACTCTCTACACTTAGCCATTTGTTTGCCATTAATCCTAACTTCCAAAAAGTGCTTCCAAATTGGATCCTTAGGCCTACCACCTTTGAAATACATATTAACTATTTCAAATACCATCAACACATAAATATTCAGGACAACAGAAGAATTCAAAGATTAATGTAGCACATGAATATCTTTTTACTAATTGTCTAATTGATATCTAGCATTAACTGAGGATAGATGAAAACATGAAGAATCTAATTTATATTCTATCAGCTTAATGCCTTAATCCCAAATTTGCATAAGATCTTATGTAAACATAGCTAATGTGTGTACTGAGTAGTGCATTCTAAAATAGCCTTAGAGAGCAAGGGTCATCAGTTAATTGTTGAAACAACATCTTAGCAGACTATATTTTCTCTATGAGTTTAAGATTCTTCCATAGGCCATGAACATTTTGCAAGAAATAGATTTAGACACAGAGACAGTTCTCAATAATATAAACATCTAGCTGTACATAGGTGGTCTAATATGTTTACATTATTGATTAAATAGGGTTTCTGTGGGTTTAACACAACTGGTCGAAATATACAGAGTTAAAACATTTAAGACAAACAAAATTTGAAAAAAATTAACCCATGGATTATAGAAAGAAGCAAATAAGACTCCTAATTTATTGAAATCATATGTGTCCTTTTAGATTATTATTATTATTATATAGCAATAAAGTATCCAAAAATACATGTAGATAACCATCCATCAATATGTACATGTACCTGTATGTGTCTAAATGCTATATAGTTGTTTTAAGAAAATTACATTTCAGAAAAATATTTTTTATACCAATATTTTAGGTTTTGGACAGTTTTGGACAATTTAAGGTGTCCAAAACCTATTTTGGGTGGACGGTTTAAACCATGGTTTAAACCGCGGTTTAAACCACTAGTGTCCAAAACTTGCCAACCCTGTAGCCAACCCAGAACCAGTAAAACGCCGCCCCAGACTATGGCACGACTGCCCATATGGATGGCTATACTCAATGCACGCAGAGAGGCAAGAATGTCTACTGGGAGTACTCCCGTAATGGACAGGTTTTCTTTCATAAGGACATGGCTACATTCACGTTATGCCGATGACTAAGTGGACACGTTTAGGTTGTATATATAATCTTTGCACAACTTCTTCCTAGAAATCATGGCCATGATCACAAAAGTTCCCGGGAGGGTTTGGTACCATTAGAGAGCCTGAAGGTCCCACCTCCTCAAGACAACAATGGCGAGTCTAATCACGACGCGACCCCCGAATTCATGAATTCTTGTGACATAGATAGCGAAGTACACGACCTTGCCATTGAACGGTTGACTCCTGCCAGCCTCGGAACTTCTGAGAAAAATCTCTCGGAGGGACATGATTTACAAAGTCAACAGAGCGAAAGCCTCCTTTTTTAAAGGTCGCTAAGTAACAGTGGCCAAATAACATCAAAAATTCTTTCGCCTTCAGAAACATCTACCATTCTTGTGTTACTAATGAAACTTTGTATGGAATATTCACGCCATCTCCGGACAGGAAAGAGATCTGTCAACACTGATTCTACAGCGGCTGAACATGCCAACGCTTTTCATACTGTGACATCGTCGAGAATCACCGCTGCCACCCACCGCTTGCTGTGAAGAAACTCAGAAACTTGTAGAATAGCCAAATATTTGCTTGACCTTGCGAGGGTAGAGGCTCTCGCTTAATCTAACTGATTGTGTCCTGCGACCGCCTAAGGCCTTAAACCACAAAATTAACATCTTAGCTAACTAAACTACCGCCTCGCGCGGGATCCCTTTCAATGGTAGAGATAGGTACACACAGAAGGCCCGCATCCGGCTAACTGCTGAGAACATCTGATCAACCAGAGGGCAACTACTAAATCCCCTCCGCATGTTCCTAGCCCTTAGGACACTAAAGTAGGATCCTTCTCCTTTCTTCGCTCCGCCTTAAGCAGACCGCTAGGAAATAGTTAGCTTTCAGCGCCAAACAACATTTACGATGAACTAACCGTAGATATATATATATACCGACTGAATGACTAATAACCATTAGCGACGTACTGACTTCTCGGGATAAATAAGAAAGCCTGCTCTCTCAGCCCTGCTCCAAAGGAAACCCCCTTTCTTCCCTCATAGGACCCTCTCGAGAGACAAGTCCTTCCCCCACCGCCTCACAGGCCTACCCTGCCTCTCGAGTGATGAGATTCGGATAGGGTGACGCTCATCAGATGATCAGGATGCGAATTGCTCCTATCGCCGACACATGCGCAACTTTTCACGCAAAAATACTGCGCATGAAGCTTTAGAGAACCTAAAACGTTAAGCAAGACCACCCTTGCGCCTTCTCTCTGGCGAGAGACGCTTAAAAAGAGCTGGGCTCGAACGCAGGCAAGAAAGATAGAAAACCGCCTGCGCGGTGAAGCAAGCCGCCTGTGGCTCTTTCCTCCCATCTATCAGGCACCTTGTCCAAACGCACCCCCCGTTCCCTGCAGGATTATCCAGACCTAATCCCCCTTCCCGGAAGGAACCAGTCATCGGCCTAGGGACGTTTTTTCGACCGCGAGTGCCAGGAATAGATTCGCCTCCCTCGTTGCTGAGAGCCACCACCAACGACACCGCCATAGAAGCTCCAACCACCAAAATCAACGCCACCACCACTGCTACAGAAACCACTGCCACAGGAACCATCTCTGTAACCGCAGCGACGATAGGCGTCGTCACAACACAGAACGCGTCTGCCGCACAGAACGCTTTTGCCGGAATGAATGTACACATCAGCGTAACCCTCCTGCGCTCGGACTGAAAAGGAAAAGAAAGGAGTAGACCAGAGGTAGATCGCACGTCGACGGCGACAGATAATAACATGCATGGCCGCTCCAAGTTCCGACCTTCCGCCTGTGGTTAGTGGAGACAAGACAAGCTGGCAGGGAAAGCCCAGCCTTCCGGTTGCGTCGAACTCGGGCACACTGTCATGTTGGAAATGTCCGGCAGACCTGCGCGTCTCCAAGGGAAAAGGGGAGCCCCAACCTCGCATCCAGTGGATGGAGTCGCAAGCCCTGAGACCAAGACAGATACCCAAGAGTCGCTCCGGAAGACTCACGAGTGTGGACAGCCACTGCCTCGGCGGATTGGCCATGCCCGACTAATGCCCCAGCCCGGAGTTCGAGGGACTCGAGTGAGAAGACAGCATGCGCAACGACTGGCCATCCGGGCCCCTCGGACAGGGACCAGCGCGGAACGGCGGCCGCCCGGCCACTAAATGGTCATTTTCTATGAAAAACTTTAATTTTCTTGACCAAATTTAATCATTAGAGTGAATTAAGTATAAAAAATCCACCCCCTTACAGAAATTTAAGCGTACGATAAGCGAACGATGTTAGCTCGCAGTGTTAGTACGCACAAGCTATCCATAGCGTTAGCTTGCGCAAGTACACGATAAGCTCGTATTTGAAACATCGCGAGGTTTCACGAGCTTGCACAAACATAACATTTTCCTATCCGCGTGCTCCCGCAACCTTAAGCGTGCGCTCCCGCCACCTTGCGCATGCTCCCGCAACCTCGTGCACGCTTAACCGCATGCTCCCACAACCTCGTGCACGCTTAACCGCATGCTCCCGCAACCTCGCTCATGCTTAACCGCGCAATCCCGTAACCTTACGCATGCTTAACCGCGTGCTCCCGAAACCTCGTGCACCCTTGACCATGCGCTCATGCAACCTCGCGTACGCTTAACCGCGCGCTCTCACAACCTCGCGTATGCTTGACCGCGCACTCCCGCAACCTCGCCGCATGCTTAACTGCATGCTCCCGAAACCTTGTGCACCCTTGACCGTGCGCTCATGCAACCTCACGTACGCTTAACCGCGCGCTCCCAAACCTCGCGCATCCTTGACCGCGGTACTCCCGCAACCTCGCGCATGCTTGATCGCGTGCTCCCGCAACCTCGCACACGCTTAAGCGTGAGCTCCCGCAACCTCGCGCACGCTCCCGCAACCTCGCCTTAATTACAGATAGTACAATTTTTGACAGGCTCCAGGTGAGCTAATAATGGATATCAAATATATAATTTCAGCAATGCATTAACGCTGTACGATACCCTGTTTGATATGTTTGCTATTAATGGCCATAACAGCCAAACTCATAACCCATGCATATACTAATAGTCAACACACCAGATTTCTTCACAGACTTAAATTTCCCGCCAATTTTAGCAGGTCATGGCCAGGTCAACTTGACTCAAGAGTTATATTACCTAGAACCAGTGTTATTGCCTTTCTTTATATATGCATGCACTGACTGAACGAGAAAATGATGCTAGGTTGCGCGACGTCGCATGAGGTCGCCCGCGCTCGCGCGACCTAACATGAAAATGGCATTTGCTTGGGCGAGCTCGCGAAAAAATAATGGTTAGCTCCCGCAAGGTTGTGCCAGCTCGTTGCGAGCTTGCGCAAGGTTGCGGTGAGCTTGCGCAAACTCAGGCAATCTAAAATTCTTACCGCACGCTCGCCGCATGCTTAGATTTCTGAAAGGGCTTGCTATATAATCAGCTTCCAGTCAAATTAATTTTTAATTCCACAGAATATTCGTGATGTGGCTTTTCGTATTAATTCAATGGACATTTCTCAAGACCATTGCAGAATCCTTTTGTGGACAGCTTTAACCCTTTAACACTAAAGAATCTTAATATTTACTCATTGGATGTCCATTTGCCGGATAGGAGACTATTTTTTAATATCTACCACTGGAATGACTGGCTCGGTTATTGAGCCAGTCATTCCAGTGGTAAATTTTCAAAACCAGTTCTCTTGGTCTGCAAATTGACATTTCTCAAGATCACTGCAGAGGCCGGTCTTGGCTGGTTTGACCATTAAAGTATTAATGGTCACATTTGGTCAAGGAAATCAGGATAATTGTACATTTGCAGGACAATCCAAGACTATATTTGAAAATTTACTTCTGGACTGACTGATTCGGCTATGGAGTGGCAAATTTTCAAAAATCCTTTAGTCTTGGCCTCCAAAAGGACATTCTTCAAGAGCACTAAGGCCTTATTAGCTGGACCAGTAATGAATTAAGACATTTAATCTATGAACAAGTCACATGCTCATTCCCATTTCATTTATTTATTTACACCGTAATGTGGCACACGGGGAAAAGGAGTACAAAGGCGTACAATGGGATACATAAAACCATTATTAATATTAGTATCCTTCCCAGCTTTCCTGCTGACCACGATATCATGGTTGACTATGGTTGTTCATGGTTTGACCATGGTCAACTATAATTTTTCTCTCAGTTGACCATGATGTTGAATGGCCATGTTAATATGGTCACATTTTAAAAATATTCCTGGTCAGGCTGACCATGATATAACATGTTTGACCATGCTCACTACAAAATTTAATGTTATTATTACTGACAATGTCATGGTCAGTGTCCAAACTGACCATGATATAACATGTTTGACCATGGTCACTACAAAATTTAATGTTATTATTATTGACAATGTCATGGTCAGTGTCCAAACTGACCATGATATAACATGTTTGACCATGGTCACTACAAAATTTAACGTTATTATTATTGACAATGATACTGATAGCATGGTCAATTATGTGACTTTTTTAGAAGCTGACCATGATATACCACTGCCGAAAATTATTTTCTTACGCAAGAAAAAAACTGGAATCAAAAATTATAATGTAATTTTAGGGGCTAGAATATTTCTCTTAGAGACATGGAGATATGGTTTGGTATAACAAAATTTACAATAAAGGAGAAAATTCTTTCTCAAAAATAATATTTGTAAAGTGATAGAATTATTTTCTGAAATCAAGAAGATATACTAGACATTATTTTTATGCCACATTATCCTTGTGAGCCAGCCTGTACTACATCTGTTGTGTAGAGTTCTGGCAATATTTGTATCAGTCAATACTTTGATAAAGAGGGCTCCTCGACATGAGGAAATCTATATGATAAAATGTTAATAAGTAATCTCCCTTCTTCCTTTTTTTCAAATCTAATCAAAGCTGTTGTCTACAAATGTACAAAAAATATATTTATTATGTAACGTTAATCATGTAATGTAGCCACCTGAACTATTACAACACGATAATTATCAGGTCAGTATGTAGGCCTATAAATTGTACTGATAATACTGAGTTTGTGAAGTTGGTAACACTTTTCAACACTTAGGCAAACTGTTTTGAAATGACCAAGCTATTTAGTTTATCTGATTTCTAATGTTGTGTACGTGCTAAGTTAACTGCCTGACTGCTAAGTTGTTGCGGACAACATATTCTAAGTGTTATATCTCTGAACAGGGTAAATATATTGAAAACAATTTGACTGAAAGTTGTTGGTGGCTAAGCCACCAACAACTTTCAGTCAAGTTGTTTTCAAAATATTCAGAAAGTCAATAGTTTTTGCTCATTTAAATTATTGTTTGGTGGCTTGCAGCAGCGAGATGGTTAAGTCATCCGCAGGAAGAGTAGCCATAGTGTACAACAGAAGTTTGAAAATATAATTAAAAATTTATTAATGTTTGTTTTATGGTAATGCTGAATAGAACATGTGTTAAACGTCACGCTGGTCAGACCATGGTTCTATGGTCTCACACACCATGGTAGACCATGTTTTACCCTGGTCACACAGAACATGGTTGACCATGTTTGATAATAGTTGCAGAACATAGGCGACCATGTTTTGACCACAGTCTTTGGGAATGTTCTGACCATGGGCGTTAATTGGCACGATGGTCAACCATGGTCACACTGGAGGATGAGCAGGGCAAGCTGAAAAATGGTCAACCATGGTCAACAATTTTTTACTGCGTTCAGTCTAATTATGGTTGACCATGTTCAGCCTAACAACGAATGAACATGGTTGACTATATTCAGTATGCTCGTGGTCGACCACATTCTGACCATAGTGCCATTTAACGTCCATGGTCTTCCGTGATCAGAACATGAATTGGGCATGGTCACTGACAATGATCGACCGTGTTCAGGAAAGCAGGGTTATCATCATTTCTATTATCATCATTATTATCAACACTTGTTCCCGCGAACCTTCAAAACTGCACTATTGGGCCAATTTAATCACATCACATGACCCCCCGGGCCAGGGATATGTAAGGAAGCAAGCTCTAAAGCTCATTCAAACTTTTGGATTTGTCAATAACAGACCCAGGCAATAATTCCCTGGGGCTAAGGTTCCTGCCATAGAAACAGAATTAGTAGTGTCGTCATTTCTGGCATGTTCACTGGAATCAGTAGACTCTGAGCCCTTTCGTGTAGCATATGCCATAGCCCAGATGAACAGAGAATCTGGTTTACCATGGTCAACACGGGATTTTACAACTGACAATGAATTATCATGGTTGGTAATGAAATGCTGTGAATGAAACCTTGGTCAAAACATGTCTATCACAGCCAGACTATGGTTGGTTATGGACTAAGATGATTAAGCATATTGGTGATATTACATCATCAATTTGATAATCATGTAAATTACATACCTGTCTTGAGGGACCACCTTATGGGGCACAAAAGTAGCCACTACCTAGACAGAGTCTCTTTAAAAAGTGACCCACTATAAGAATGTTTCCATTGGAGCTGGGAGATGCGGGTTCTTTAACCCTTTAAAGATCAAATAGGTTCAAGAAAATTAAATTTTCTCCCTATTTAATGTCCATTTACAGGTCAAGAGAATAGAATTTTTGAAAATTTGTCAATGGAATGACTGGCTCAGTTATCGATCCAGTCATTCCAGTGGTAAATTTTCAAAGATTGTATTCTGTTGGTTTTGCAAATGGACATTCCACAATACCATAACAGAGGCTGGTTTTGGCTGGCATAACCATGAAAGGGTTAATACATGGGGGTTCTTTAATACAGTTGGTCAAAGGACCACTGTCCTAAGGAACCACCCTGCTATTATCCCAAAGGGCAGGTAGCTGTTTGAAATTTTGAACTGTAAGCTATATTTTATTGTACTATCAGTAAGCACTACTACTGCCAGTAGCCACGCACCACCATCACCTCATCTAATTCCAGTCTCGCCATAAACATTAAAAAACCCACCAGTCACCACAGAAAATCACTACATCCTCTCTACAGCATAGAAATATGCCATCACCAGACTGATATCCCGTGATGAGCGCCCCACCCCCTTCGGTCCATCCCTATATGTTTTCATGCATGTGTGTTTTCCATATTTTGTAATGTTGCCATCCCGGCATATCAGGAAATAACATCACATGCCACCCACCATGACACACATCACTTTTCCCATTATCAATTGTGATCAAAAAGCATAAATTCTGTGTCAGCCATATGATGACATTTGTCTATTAATTAATCAATCATACTCCATACTGCAAATACCCCCCATTGACAATATATGCCACCCAGTGACTGTGATATATCAATCCTATAAAAGTAATTATATATAAATAATAGATGCTACTCCTAATAACATACTGCCTTTTGTGCTTTAAGCTTGCGCATGTGTCTGTCAATGTTGAATATTGTTAATGTAGGGGGTCCATGCGATTATCGACTTAGCGTTTGATGGACTACCCATTCTGACTTTGCTGTAACAAACAACTTAAAATTAGGCTTCAGTATTATAATGGTTAATTTGGCAAATCATTATATCATCCATAATACAATATGTGGTCTCCTATTGACCCTTTAATGGTCAACATTTTTTCCCAAGAAAATATAAATGCTCAATGAATGTCCATTTGCTGGCCAAAATAAGACTATTTTTTAACATTTACCACTGGAATGACTGGCTCGGTTATCGAGCCAGTCATTCCAGTGTTAAATTTTCAAAAACAGTCTTATTTTGGCCTGCAAATGAACATTCCTCAAGACCACTGAAGAGGCCGGTTTTGGCCAGCTTGACCATTAAAGGGTTAATTGCATTCAGTCTAGTTTGGACTTCAAATTCAGAGACCACATATTGTATTATAGATGCTATAATGATTTGCCAAATTAACCATTATAATATTGAAGCCTGATTTTAATGATTGTGTACATCTATTATGGGCACGAGACATTGATTTTCATATTGAAAACAGTATTGTTTAAGTTGTTAGTGTTCTACGCAGCAACAACTTATAACCATAATCATTTTCGGAATGAACTCCAATTACCAATTTACCATGCTAAAATAATTAGGTAATTTAAACAAAGAATTCAATATTAAAATTGTTAATAATAATCCAAGACCATAATCTTAGTATCTCAAGCTTTGAACATGTGAAAGAATGTTTCTGACTTTTATGCAATGATTTTTAACTGATTGATGATTGTAAAATGAGACTCCATAGTTCACACGCAACCGCCACCAAGCACCAGATCATCTCTGTTTTATCAATGAAGGTAAGTAGCCTGGAAACATCAACAACATACCAGTGTAAATATCAGCTTTTTCACGATATTCACTAATTACTGGTGGTCAGATGACCAGCCAAGCTGTGTGGTTTGGTCAGAAGAACGACACCAGACTATCGAAGATTGCTAGCATACTTTTCATTAGGGATTAAGCTCCTTTGGTTTAATATTTGATTTACTTAGTCAAAGTCAGTGTTGAAATCTGTGGTTGTTGTGCTATAAGTTCAGTTTACCATTGTTCAAGCGAAAACTATTTATATCTAAATATTGTATAATAACTGTTTAACTTTAAAAGTGTATATTTATCGAGTAATTATGAGCAAGTTAAAGTTGAATATCATTTAGAGAAGTCTTCTGTGTCATCAACTAATGGACCTTTCCATATTTAGCTATGCCACGCCCATCACTAGCTAAGCTCCACCCACACCTCGCCGTGTTGGGATTGATCGATCCCCAAATGCTCTAGCTATCAATTTCTTGAAAACTATACAGGAAAGCTGTTGAATATTTTGCAACTAATTTGACTGGGTGCTGTTGCTGCCTATGGCAGCAACAGCGCCCAGTCAAATTAGTTTCAAAATATTCAACAGAATATTTATTAAATAGTAAAAGCAAATAATTTGTACAACAACGCATAGACCGTCTTCAAATATGCATTCGTGACGTACTTATCGAGGTCATTCATTATGATGTCATTGTACACATCACGCAGTTCATTATGACGTCATATGATGGGTGGGTACTTAGGAAAGGTGAATGACTGAGTGACTGTCAATCTGCCATTAAGACTGTTATAATTGGAGCACATGGAGTAACAAGCAGTGTCAAAGAGCAGTAAAGTAAGTGAGCTATCCACCCACTTATCACATAGCCTGTCATTAGAACTGTCTTGAGATCTGTGAAACAAATAACTTTCTGCCAACCAAGTTAACGCATCAATCCATAGTACCCATCCAGTTACCTGTTTGTCCAGCTATCCAGCTCTTGTCATCCATTAGTCTGGCAGCACCCGTGTCATCACTTGTGATCGTCCTCTTGTCAGTCCAACCTAAATCTGATAAATAGGACCCGATCGACCCAACAAAACCTTCCTCGTTATAATCCTATGATTTTTTAAATCTAAATTTAATGGTCAAATTTGTTTTAAAATTAAATCAAAATATTAGCTTATTCAATGTACATTTGGACACGGCAAGAGTATACCATGCTTGGCAATTTATGACTGAAATAACTGACTTGATTATCGAGGGAGTCATAATCTAGCCGAAGAGTACATTTTAAAAACTAGTCTTCCCTTGGTCTGCAAATGGACATTCCTTAAGGCCACTGTAGAGACTGGTTTTCTCAGGCTTGACCACTAAAGGGTTAGATGGCATATTTATGGTGTCAATAAAAAGAACAAGGACAAATATGTCCAATACCCGCTCCATTGATATATTTTTCAGTCAGGTCGCAGTGAGGTTAAAACTGCTTATTTTCAAAACAATGCTTCTGAAAGTTGTTGCTGTAAGGTGTTGCTTTTTAGCTTTTGACCTAAAAATCTGCATCTGTCTTTGTGAATCCACAGGCAAGTTTCCAGCAAAGTTTGGAGATGCCTCCACGAGAACGAGAAGAAGCCCTCTATAAGGTCACGCATTTCTCAATCACCCCGCTGTCAGGTCAAGTGTCTATTTTAGAAAACAAGTGGTGCAGGATGCCTTTTTAAACGTCTACTGGTGACAATAGCCATATTTTGCAGACCATAACAATACTTTTGAAAGGCTATTATTGGAATGACCTATAAGTAGGGAGGTTGATATTTTCTGCCTGGGAATGTAAAACTCTCGACTTTATGCTGCCAAGATTGAGCTTTAATGGTCAGGACTCGCCAGGAAAATTAAAATTTTTGCTTAGTCAATGTTCATTTGCAGGCCAAAAAGTGTACCTTTGAACATCATTCCAGTGTTCAAATTAAACAAGAAGCCCATTAGGCCTGTATCGCTTACCTAGAACACAGGCATTTCATCTAGAAAGACTTTCAGTTATAAGTAGAACCCAAAGGTTTTGGCCAAAACTGCAACAAGAAATAGAATGGCCCTTAGTCCCTAATTACACATCCCAAATTTCGGACCAAGCACGTCAGCAGTTCTGGAGCAATCAGGAAAAAATTAAGTCATCCAAGATGGCTTTTGAACCATTTGGCCAATCAAGTTCCCTCGAATAAACTTGGTAGAGCTGTTGCCACAGATGATGCCTGATGAGTTTCAAATCAATCGCCCAAACGGTTTGAGATTTTTTTAGGCCATTTCTAAAAATCAACCGAAATCCAAGATGGCTATTGGCCAAATTGGCCGATCCACTTAGTTAGAACAAAGTTGAAGCTCTAGGCACTGAGGATGTTTCCTGCCAAATATAATTGAAATAGGCAGAGTGGTTCTCGAGAAGGCATTTTAAATTTCCTGCTGCTTTAGTATGGGAGTTTTTGGCGGGAAAATGATACAAAATTGTAATATATCCGACAGTTTCTCACGTGGCCATTCTGGGTAGATGAGCTAAAAATACTCTACATGTACAGGCCTTGAAATGGACATTTTCACAAGACCCGGACTACAAAGGTCAGCGTATTGCCGAGCTGATCCATTAAAGCGTTAATTATGAGATTAAAGGTCACAAGCTTAATGTTTGACATTCTTGGTCCTCTTCATTGAAGCAGAATCCCTACATAAAATAGAGCTTAAGTGATGGCAATTATAGTCTACACCCATTATACTGTATATCTAAAACAATCAAATAACAACATTTGGCCATGAGACTTAATTCTTTCAATGACAATTTCCCCATATGTCAATCTCACGGCAAACAAACAAGATGTTGAATATTTTGAAATTAATATGACTGGAAGTCATTGCTGCCTTCAAGGCAGCAATGTCTTCCAGTCATATTAAATTCAGACTAGATTGCTCGGTCGATAATGCGTCATCGCAAATCCCTACGTTCACCGCTTTGAACTTTTGACCACCACCCCACAACCCACCCCAGGGGGAAGAGCCAAATGTAAATGTCCTTTTGCACGTCGCAATCATATGGGTAACTCACATACCCAATTTGGTTGAATTCCATCCAACAGTGTCAGGAGTTGCATTATAATCAATTTCATGACAAAGGGGGGGGGGGGGGGGGGGGGGCGGGGCCAAATGTAAATGTGGTCATCCACTCCACATTGATATTGGTAACTCACATTCCAAATTTGGTTGAATTCCATCTTATGGTTTTGGAGGAGTTGCATTACAATCAATCTTTTGACCTTTTGACCCTCATCCACCCATCCCTAGGGCGGGGCCAAATGTAAATGCCCTCATGCACTCCACATTGATATGGGTAACTCACATATCGAATTTGGTTGAATTCTGCACAATTGTTTCGGAGGAGATGCGTTACAATTAATTTGTGCATGTTAACAGTTAACCTTTTGACCCACCCACTGGTGGCGGAGCCAAATGTAAATGATCTCTGGCACTCCGCAATAATATGGGTAAGTACATATTAAATTTGGTTGAATTCCATCAACCGGTTTCGGAGGAGTTGCGTTCCAAGTGATTTGACCTGATGGCCCATGCCCCGCCCTCCTGGGGTGGGGCCAAACATAAATACCCTTTTGCATTCCACAACCATATGGCTAACTCACATACACAATTTGGTTGAATTTTTTCTAACAGTGTCAGGAGTTGCATTATAATCAATTTCATGACCTTTTGACCCCCACCCAACCCCAAAGGGGCAGGTCATCCACTCCACATTCATAGGAGTAACTCACATTCCAAATTTGGTTAAATTCCGTCACATGGTTTCAGAGGAGTTGCATTACAATCTATTTTTTACCTTTTGAACCCTCCCCCCACCCCCACTCCCACCACACCTGGGGGCGGGGCCAAATGTAAATGTGCTCATGTACTCCACATTGATATAGGTACCTCATATACCAGATTTTGTTGAATTCTGTCCATTGGTTTCAGAGGAGCTTTTGACCACTCCCCACCCCCACTGTGGTGGGGGGTGGGGTGCGGGGGAGCCAAATGTAAATATATCATCTTGCAAAGCAGAATCATATCGGTAACCCACATACCAAATTTGGTTGAATGCAACCCAAGAGTTTGGGAGGAGATAGCATGACGGACAGGGATGATTACAATATCCCCCGACGCTTTTTAAAAACGTAGGGATAATTACCCAACAGAATATGCCATATTTTATACATCATAAACAATTTACTTTTTCAGGGATTAGTTGTTGAACAGGGTTAAATTACCGGGGATGTAGTGGGATGGTTGGGGGGGGGGGGGGTAATAATGGAGTCTGAGCTGACACTCAAGTATCTGATGTCATAATCAAATATGTCACTTGTTAGCGGATGTCACAATAAAAATGACATACATGACGTAGGTCCGTTACGAAGGTGGCAATGGTCCATAACGAATGTGGCATTGATCCATCACGATTGTGGCAATGGTCCATCACAAATGTGGCAATGGTCCATCACAAATGTGGCACTGATCCATCACGAATGTGGCAATGGTCCGTCACAAAAGTGTCTGAATTGTATGTCTGATTAATTTGCAATTTATTAAACATTCTTTTGACTATTTTGAAACTAATTTGACTGCGAGCTGTTGTTACCTGCATACTTACCTTGAAAATTAGATTCTGTGAATTCAGGTTTCAAAGTATCAAATCAATTCTAACATGCGTAGTGTGGGAAAAAGCTTAACTTAAATGTGCATGTCCTTAGGGAGAAATGTATCCCTTGATCCACTGCATGGATAATAATTAGTGTTATGTGTATAAACGTCGCATAAATGTCATGTACACCATTATTACATTTATCAATTGTACTTTTGCTATACTATGTACATGTGTATTATTATTTTTCACAAGTTTTTCATAAAATCTAAAATTTTCACCCCAAAAAATTACCAATCAAAATTCTGAATATAGATTCTGGAGCCTATGAGGATAGAATACTGACAGCCAAATTTGGTTGAAATCCATAAAGCAGTTATGGAGGAAATGCATTTTGATAATTTTCAGTTAATTTGTCATAAAGTCTAAGATTTTCACACAAAAGATTGAACTATTAAAATTCTGAATAGAGGTTCTGGAGCTTACGGCCATTTGATCATTCTAGTCCAGTTTAGTTGAAATCTGTCTAGCGGCTAAGGAGATGCATTTTTTACCTAAAAAATTGATCAATCAGAATCCTGAACAGATTGTCTGGAACCTACCCCAATAGCATCCTTGCAGCCAAATTTAGTGGAAATCTGTTAGACCATTAAGGAGATGCAATTTTACGGACGGATGGATGATGGGCGGCCACCGTGGCATAAGCTCATGTGGCCATTCAGACCACTGGTGAGCTAATGATGGGGTTGACTTAGGGTAGGTCAGAGAGGTATCCTTCAATAGATACATGTGGCTCACTGAGTCCTCCATTGGGAGTTTTTGGAAATTGGATGTACTGAAAAGCTCTCTCCTACCTCGTGACTCTTACAACCGTTTCAACAATTACCAGAAAAAATTATTTCTTTGTGATTTTAAAACATTTCTGACAAATATTTCCAAAGTAATTTTTCTGTACGCCGTTTCTGCATTAGGCACAGAATTGTGCATGGAAATTAATTTCAATATCGTCAACAATTTTCCTGTCTAGTGGCACTGAATGCGAGGTAAATCCAATATAATTTAATAACTGTTCAGTTGAAAAATTTGTAATTAATTTAACTGGAATTAAATTAATTAAATTGCCTTCCAGTCAAATTATTTTAAAATTTTTATTTTATTTCCTAATTATTTTTAAAACATTCAACAGCTTCTGCAAAGTCGCATTGGAATTGAAAGGGTTATTCAAAATAAGATAAAAATATACTGACTGCAAATCCTGTTCAAACAAATCTCTGAAGTTAAATATATCTATCTAGCTACATGTCTGGCAGACGCTTTGAACAGCCTCCTTAAAATTTTAAAATAAACATATGAGCTTTACAAAGCAGTTTGTTTTGGTCTTTTATTGTTTGATGTAAACATTAGTATGTAGGAAATGGGCCAGAAGGTTCATAAAGCGCTAAAGTTCCCCTAGAGAAGGTAAATAAGCTCAGGGCAAAATCATCAATATGTTAAACCAGACAAGTTATATCTCAGAGACATGATAAGAAGCAATAAGCACGACTTAAAAACATCTAAGCACGAGAAGAAATGTGCTAAGGTGAGA
>JAVVLW010000124.1:0-19406 GCA_034401795.1 Chaetoderma sp. LZ-2023a | reverse complement strand
GTACATAGCGGTATATGACCTTATCTTAACATGAACCAGTCTTAGTGGTACATGAAACATGTTACTAACAGTGTCTTAATGGTACAGGACATATCTTACTAACAATGTCTTAGCGGTACATGACATATCTTACTAACACTACCTTAGTGGTACAAGACATATCTTACTAACAGTACCTTGTTGGTACATGACCTATCTTAATAACAGTACCTTGGCAGTACATGAGATATCTTACTAACAGTACCTTAGCGGTACATATCATATCTTACTAACAGTATCTTAGCGGTACATGACCTATATTAATGACAGTACCTTAGCGGTACATGACATATCTTACTAACGGTACCTTAGCGGTACATGACATATCTTACTAACAGTACCTTAGCGGTACATGACCTATATTAATGACAGTACCTTAGCGGTACATGACATATCTTACTAACAGTACCTTAGCGGTACGTGACATATCTTACTAATGGTACCTTAGCGGTACCTGACATATCTTACTAACAGTACCTTAGCGGTACATGACATATCTTACTAATAGTACCGTAGCGGTACATGACATATCTTACTAACGGTACCTTAGCGGTACATGACATATCTTACCTACAGTACCTTAGCGGTACATGACATATCTTACTAACAGTACCTTAGCGGTACATGATATATCTTACTAACAGTGTCTTAGTGGTACATGAAACATGTTACTAACAGTGTCTTAATGGTACAGGACATATCTTACTAACAATGTCTTAGCGGTACATGACATATCTTACTAACACTACCTTAGTGGTACAAGACATATCTTACTAACAGTACCTTGTTGGTACATGACCTATCTTAATAACAGTACCTTGGCGGTACATGACATATCTTACTAACAGTACCTTAGCGGTACATATCATATCTTACTAACAGTATGTTAGCGGTACATGACCTATATTAATGACAGTACCTTAGCGGTACATGACATATCTTACTAACGGTACCTTAGCGGTACATGACATATCTTACTAACAGTACCATAGCGGTACGTGACATATCTTACTAATGGTACCTTAGTGGTACATGACATATCTTTCTAACAGTACTTTAGCGGTACATGACATATCTTACTAACGGTACCTTAGCGGTACATGACATATCTTACTAACAGTACCTTAGCGGTACATGACATATCTTACTAACAGAACCTTAGCGGTACATGACATATCTTACTAACGGTACGTTAGCGGTACATGACATATCTTACTAACAGAACCTTAGCGGTACATGACATATCTTACTAACGGTACGTTAGCGGTACATGACATATCTTACTAACAGTACCTTAGCTGTACATGACATATCTTACTAACAGTACTTTAGCGGTACATAGCATATCTTACTAACCATACCTTAGCGGTACATGACATAGCTTACTAACAGTACCTTAGTCGTGCAAGACATATCTTACTAACAGTACCTTGGCGGTATGTGACATATCTTACTAACAGTACATTAGCGGTACATGATATATCCCACTAACAGTACCTTAGCGGTACATGACATATCTTACTAACAGTACCTTAGCTGTACATTGACATAGCTTACTAACAGTACCTTAGTCGTACAAGACATATCTTACTAACAGTACCTTAGCGGTACATGACATATCTTACTAACAGTACATTAGCGGTACATGACATATCTTACTAACAGTACCTTGGCGCTACATGACATAGCTTACTAACAGTACCTTAGTCGTACAAGACATATCTTACTAACAGTACCTTAGCGGTGCATGACATATCTTACTAACAGTACATTAGCGGTACATGACATATCTTACTAACTGTACCTTAGCGGTACATGATATATCTTACTAACAGTACCTTAGCTGTACATGACATAGCTTACTAACAGTAGGAGTCGTACAAGACATATCTTACTAACAGTACCTTAGCGGTACATGACATATCTTACTAACAGTACCTTAGCTGTACATGACATAGCTTACTAACAGTACCTTAGTCGTACAAGACATATCTTACTAACAGTACCTTAGCGGTACATGACATATCTTACTAACAGTACATTAGCGGTACATGACATATCTTACTAACAGTACCTTAGCGCTACATGACATATCTTACTAACAGTACCTTAGCGCTTCATGACATATCTTACTAACAGTACCTTAGTGGTACATGACATATCTTACTAACAGTACCTTAGCCATACATGACATATCTTACTAACAGGACCTTGGCGGTACATGACATATCTTACTAACAGTACCTTAGCGGTACATGACATATCTTACTAACAGTACCTTAGCGGTACAGGACATATCTTACTAACAGTAACTTGGCGGTACATAACATATCTTACTAACAATACCGTAGCGGTACATGACATATCTTGCTAACAGTACCTTAACGGTACATGACATATTTTACTAACGGTACCTTAGCGGTACCTGACATATCTTACTAACAGTACCTTAGCGGTACATGACATATCTTACTAATAGTACCGTAGCGGTACATGACATATCTTACTAATGGTACCTTAGTGGTACATGACATATCTTACCTACAGTACCTTAGCGGTACATGACATATCTTACTAACAGTACCTTAGCGGTACATGATATATCTTACTAACAGTTTCTTAGTGGTACATGAAACATGTTACTAACAGTGTCTTAATGGTACAGGACATATCTTACTAACAATGTCTTAGCGGTACATGACATATCTTACTAACACTACCTTAGTGGTACAAGACATATCTTACTAACAGTACCTTGTTGGTACATGACCTATCTTAATAACAGTACCTTGGCGGTACATGACATATCTTACTAACAGTACCTTAGCGGTACATATCCTATCTTACTAACAGTATCTTAGTGGTACATGACCTATATTAATGACAGTACCTTAGCGGTACATGACATATCTTACTAACGGTACCTTAGCGGTACATGACATATCTTACTAACAGTACCTTAGCGGTACATGACCTATATTAATGACAGTACCTTAGCGGTACATGACATATCTTACTAACAGTACCTTAGCGGTACGTGACATATCTTACTAATGGTACCTTAGCGGTACCTGACATATCTTACTAACAGTACCTTAGCGGTACATGACATATCTTACTAATAGTACCGTAGCGGTACATGACATATCTTACTAACGGTACCTTAGCGGTACATGACATATCTTACCTACAGTACCTTAGCGGTACATGACATATCTTACTAACAGTCCCTTAGCGGTACATGATATATCTTACTAACAGTGTCTTAGTGGTACATGAAACATGTTACTAACAGTGTCTTAATGGTACAGGACATATCTTACTAACAATGTCTTAGCGGTACATGACATATCTTACTAACACTACCTTAGTGGTACAAGACATATCTTACTAACAGTACCTTGTTGGTACATGACCTATCTTAATAACAGTACCTTGGCGGTACATGACATATCTTACTAACAGTACCTTAGCGGTACATATCATATCTTACTAACAGTATGTTAGCGGTACATGACCTATATTAATGACAGTACCTTAGCGGTACATGACATATCTTACTAACGGTACCATAGCAGTACGTGACATATCTTACTAACAGTACTTTAGCGGTACATGACATATCTTACTAACGGTACCTTAGCGGTACATGACATATCTTACTAACAGTACCTTAGCGGTACATGACATATCTTACTAACAGAACCTTAGCAGTACATGACATATCTTACTAACGGTACGTTAGCGGTACATGACATATCTTACTAACAGTACCTTAGCGGTACATGACATATTTTGCTAACAGTACCTTAGCGGTACATGATATATCTTACTAACAGTACCTTAGCTGTACATGACATATCTTACTAACAGTACTTTAGCGGTACATAGCATATCTTACTAACCATACCTTAGCGGTACATGACATAGCTTACTAACAGTACCTTAGTCGTGCAAGACATATCTTACTAACAGTACCTTGGCGGTATGTGACATATCTTACTAACAGTACATTAGCGGTACATGATATATCCCACCAACATTACCTTAGCGGTACATGACATATCTTACTAACAGTACCTTAGCTGTACATTGACATAGCTTACTAACAGTACCTTAGTCGTACAAGACATATCTTACTAACAGTACCTTAGCGGTACATGATATATCTTACTAACAGTACATTAGCGGTACATGACATATCTTACTAACAGTACCTTGGCGCTACATGACATAGCTTACTAACAGTACATTAGTCGTACAAGACATATCTTGCTAACAGTACCTTAGCGGTGCATGACATATCTTACTAACAGTACATTAGCGGTACATGACAAATCTTACTAACTGTACCTTAGCGGTACATGACATATCTTACTAACAGTACCTTAGCTGTACATGACATAGCTTACTAACAGTAGGAGTCGTACAAGACATATCTTACTAAATGTACCTTAGCGGTACATGACATTTCTTACTAACAGTACCATAGTGGTACATGACATATCTTACTAACAGTACCTTAGCCATACATTACATATCTTACTAACAGGACCTTGGTGGTACATGACATATCTTACTAACAGTACCTTAGCGGTACATGACATATCTTACTAACAGTAACTTGGCGGTACATAACATATCTTACTAACAATACTGTAGCGGTACATGACATATCTTGCTAACAGTACCTTAACGGTACATGACATATTTTACTAACGGTACCTTAGCGGTACCTGACCTATCTTACTAACAGTACCTTAGCGGTACATGACATATCTTACTAACACTACCTTAGTGGTACAAGACATATCTTACTAACAGTACCTTGTTGGTACATGACCTATCTTAATAACAGTACCTTGGCGCTACATGACATATCTTACTAACAGTACCTTAGCGGTACATATCATATCTTACTAACAGTATCTTAGCGGTACATGACCTATATTAATGACAGTACCTTAGCGGTACATGACATATCTTACTAATGGTACCTTAGCGGTACATGACATATCTTACTAACAGTACCTTAGCGGTACATGACCTATATTAATGACAGTACCTTAGCGGTACATGACATATCTTACTAACAGTACCTTAGCGGTACGTGACATATCTTACTAATGGTACCTTAGCGGTACCTGACATATCTTACTAACAGTACCTTAGCGGTACATGACATATCTTACTAATAGTACCGTAGCGGTACATGACATATCTTACTAACGGTACCTTAGCGGTACATGACATATCTTACCTACAGTACCTTAGCGGTACATGACATATCTTACTAACAGTACCTTAGCGGTACATGATATATCTTACTAACAGTGTCTTAGTGGTACATGAAACATGTTACTAACAGTGTCTTAATGGTACAGGACATATCTTACTAACAATGTCTTAGCGGTACATGACATATCTTACTAACACTACCTTAGTGGTACAAGACATATCTTACTAACAGTACCTTGTTGGTACATGACCTATCTTAATAACAGTACCTTGGCGGTACATGACATATCTTACTAACAGTACCTTAGCGGTACATATCATATCTTACTAACAGTATCTTAGCGGTACATGACCTATATTAATGACAGTACCTTAGCGGTACATGACATATCTTACTAACGGTACCTTAGCGGTACATGACATATCTTACTAACAGTACCATAGCGGTACATGACATATCTTACTAATGGTACCTTAGTCGTACATGACATATCTTTCTAACAGTACTTTAGCGGTACATGACATATCTTACTAACGGTACCTTAGCGGTACATGACATATCTTACTAACGGTACGTTAGCGGTACCTGACATATCTTACTAACAGTACCTTAGCGGTACATGACATATCTTACTAATAGTAGCTAGCGGTACATGACATATCTTACTAACGGTACCTTAGCGGTACATGACATATCTTACTAACAGTACCTTAGCGGTACAGGACATATCTTACTAACAGTAACTTGGCGGTACATAACATATCTTACTAACAATACCGTAGCGGTACATGACATATCTTGCTAACAGTACCGTAACGGTACATGATATATTTTACTAACGGTACCTTAGCGGTACCTGACATATCTTACTAACAGTACCTTAGCGGTACATGACATATCTTACTAATAGTACCGTAGCGGTACATGACATATCTTACTAATGGTACCTTAGCGGTACATGACATATCTTACCTACAGTACCTTAGCGGTACATGACATATCTTACTAACAGTACCTTAGCGGTACATGATATATCTTACTAACAGTTTCTTAGTGGTACATGAAACATGTTACTAACAGTGTCTTAATGGTACAGGACATATCTTACTAACAATGTCTTAGCGGTACATGACATATCTTACTAACACTACCTTAGTGGTACAAGACATATCTTACTAACAGTACCTTGTTGGTACATGACCTATCTTAATAACAGTACCTTGGCGGTACATGACATATCTTACTAACAGTACCTTAGCGGTACATATCATATCTTACTAACAGTATCTTAGCGGTACATGACCTATATTAATGACAGTACCTTAGCGGTACATGACATATCTTACTAACGGTACCTTAGCGGTACATGACATATCTTACTAACAGTACCTTAGCGGTACATGACCTATATTAATGACAGTACCTTAGCGGTACATGACATATCTTACTAACAGTACCTTAGCGGTACGTGACATATCTTACTAATGGTACCTTAGCGGTACCTGACATATCTTACTAACAGTACCTTAGCGGTACATGACATATCTTACTAATAGTACCGTAGCGGTACATGACATATCTTACTAACGGTACCTTAGCGGTACATGACATATCTTACCTACAGTACCTTAGCGGTACATGACATATCTTACTAACAGTACCTTAGCGGTACATGATATATCTTACTAACAGTGTCTTAGTGGTACATGAAACATGTTACTAACAGTGTCTTAATGGTACAGGACATATCTTACTAACAATGTCTTAGCGGTACATGACATATCTTACTAACACTACCTTAGTGGTACAAGACATATCTTACTAACAGTACCTTGTTGGTACATGACCTATCTTAATAACAGTACCTTGGCGGTACATGACATATCTTACTAACAGTACCTTAGCGGTACATATCATATCTTACTAACAGTATCTTAGTGGTACATGACCTATATTAATGACAGTACCTTAGCGGTACATGACATATCTTACTAACGGTACCTTAGCGGTACATGACATATCTTACTAACAGTACCATAGCGGTACATGACATATCTTACTAATGGTACCTTAGTCGTACATGACATATCTTTCTAACAGTACTTTAGCGGTACATGACATATCTTACTAACGGTACCTTAGCGGTACATAACATATCTTACTAACGGTACGTTAGCGGTACCTGACATATCTTACTAACAGTACCTTAGCGGTACATGACATATCTTACTAATAGTAGCGTAGCGGTACATGACATATCTTACTAACGGTACCTTAGCGGTACATGACATATCTTACTAACAGTACCTTAGCGGTACAGGACATATCTTACTAACAGTAACTTGGCGGTACATAACATATCTTACTAACAATACCGTAGCGGTACATGACATATCTTGCTAACAGTACCGTAACGGTACATGACATATTTTACTAACGGTACCTTAGCGGTACCTGACATATCTTACTAACAGTACCTTAGCGGTACATGACATATCTTACTAATAGTACCGTAGCGGTACATGACATATCTTACTAATGGTACCTTAGCGGTACATGACATATCTTACCTACAGTACCTTAGCGGTACATGACATATCTTACTAACAGTACCTTAGCGGTACATGATATATCTTACTAACAGTTTCTTAGTGGTACATGAAACATGTTACTAACAGTGTCTTAATGGTACAGGACATATCTTACTAACAATGTCTTAGCGGTACATGACATATCTTACTAACACTACCTTAGTGGTACAAGACATATCTTACTAACAGTACCTTGTTGGTACATGACCTATCTTAATAACAGTACCTTGGCGGTACATGACATATCTTACTAACAGTACCTTAGCGGTACATATCATATCTTACTAACAGTATCTTAGCGGTACATGACCTATATTAATGACAGTACCTTAGCGGTACATGACATATCTTACTAACGGTACCTTAGCGGTACATGACATATCTTACTAACAGTACCTTAGCGGTACATGACCTATATTAATGACAGTACCTTAGCGGTACATGACATATCTTACTAACAGTACCTTAGCGGTACGTGACATATCTTACTAATGGTACCTTAGCGGTACCTGACATATCTTACTAACAGTACCTTAGCGGTACATGACATATCTTACTAATAGTACCGTAGCGGTACATGACATATCTTACTAACGGTACCTTAGCGGTACATGACATATCTTACCTACAGTACCTTAGCGGTACATGACATATCTTACTAACAGTACCTTAGCGGTACATGATATATCTTACTAACAGTGTCTTAGTGGTACATGAAACATGTTACTAACAGTGTCTTAATGGTACAGGACATATCTTACTAACAATGTCTTAGCGGTACATGACATATCTTACTAACACTACCTTAGTGGTACAAGACATATCTTACTAACAGTACCTTGTTGGTACATGACCTATCTTAATAACAGTACCTTGGCGGTACATGACATATCTTACTAACAGTACCTTAGCGGTACATATCATATCTTACTAACAGTATCTTAGTGGTACATGACCTATATTAATGACAGTACCTTAGCGGTACATGACATATCTTACTAACGGTACCTTAGCGGTACATGACATATCTTACTAACAGTACCTTAGCGGTACATGACCTATATTAATGACAGTACCTTAGCGGTACATGACATATCTTACTAACAGTACCTTAGCGGTACGTGACATATCTTACTAATGGTACCTTAGCGGTACCTGACATATCTTACTAACAGTACCTTAGCGGTACATGAGATATCTTACTAATAGTACCGTAGCGGTACATGACATATCTTACTAACGGTACCTTAGCGGTACATGACATATCTTACCTACAGTACCTTAGCGGTACATGACATATCTTACTAACAGTACCTTAGCGGTACATGATATATCTTACTAACAGTGTCTTAGTGGTACATGAAACATGTTACTAACAGTGTCTTAATGGTACAGGACATATCTTACTAACAATGTCTTAGCGGTACATGACATATCTTACTAACACTACCTTAGTGGTACAAGACATATCTTACTAACAGTACCTTGTTGGTACATGACCTATCTTAATAACAGTACCTTGGCGGTACATGACATATCTTACTAACAGTACCTTAGCGGTACATATCATATCTTACTAACAGTATGTTAGCGGTACATGACCTATATTAATGACAGTACCTTAGCGGTACATGACATATCTTACTAACGGTACCATAGCGGTACGTGACATATCTTACTAATGGTACCTTAGTGGTACATGACATATCTTTCTAACAGTACTTTAGCGGTACATGACATTTCTTACTAACGGTACCTTAGCGGTACATGACATATCTTACTAACAGTACCTTAGCGGTACATGACATATCTTACTAACAGAACCTTAGCGGTACATGACATATCTTACTAACGGTACGTTAGCGCTACATGACATATCTTACTAACAGTACCTTAGCGGTACATGACATATTTTGCTAACAGTACCTTAGCGGTACATGATATATCTTACTAACAGTACCTTAGCTGTACATGACATATCTTACTAACAGTACTTTAGCGGTACATAGCATATCTTACTAACCATACCTTAGCGGTACATGACATAGCTTACTAACAGTACCTTAGTCGTGCAAGACATATCTTACTAACAGTACCTTGGCGGTATGTGACATATCTTACTAACAGTACATTAGCGGTACATGATATATCCCACTAACATTACCTTAGCGGTACATGACATATCTTACTAACAGTACCTTAGCTGTACATTGACATAGCTTACTAACAGTACCTTAGTCGTACAAGACATATCTTACTAACAGTACCTTAGCGGTACATGACATATCTTACTAACAGTACATTAGCGGTACATGACATATCTTACTAACAGTACCTTGGCGCTACATGACATAGCTTACTAACAGTACCTTAGTCGTACAAGACATATCTTGCTAACAGTACCTTAGCGGTGCATGACATATCTTACTAACAGTACATTAGCGGTACATGACATATCTTACTAACTGTACCTTAGCGGTACATGACATATCTTACTAACAGTACCTTAGCTGTACATGACATAGCTTACTAACAGTAGGAGTCGTACAAGACATATCTTACTAACAGTACCTTAGCGGTACATGACATTTCTTACTAACAGTACCTTAGTGGTACATGACATATCTTACTAACAGTACCTTAGCCATACATTACATATCTTACTAACAGGACCTTGGCGGTACATGACATATCTTACTAACAGTACCTTGGCGGTACATGACATATCTTACTAACAGTACCTTAGCGGTACATATCATATCTTACTAACAGTATCTTAGCGGTACATGACCTATATTAATGACAGTACCTTAGCGGTACATGACATATCTTACTAACGGTACCTTAGCGGTACATGACATATCTTACTAACAGTACCTTAGCGGTACATGACCTATATTAATGACAGTACCTTAGCGGTACATGACATATCTTACTAACAGTACCTTAGCGGTACGTGACATATCTTACTAATGGTACCTTAGCGGTACCTGACATATCTTACTAACAGTACCTTAGCGGTACATGACATATCTTACTAATAGTACCGTAGCGGTACATGACATATCTTACTAACGGTACCTTAGCGGTACATGACATATCTTACCTACAGTACCTTAGCGGTACATGACATATCTTACTAACAGTACCTTAGCGGTACATGATATATCTTACTAACAGTGTCTTAGTGGTACATGAAACATGTTACTAACAGTGTCTTAATGGTACAGGACATATCTTACTAACAATGTCTTAGCGGTACATGACATATCTTACTAACACTACCTTAGTGGTACAAGACATATCTTACTAACAGTACCTTGTTGGTACATGACCTATCTTAATAACAGTACCTTGGCGGTACATGACATATCTTACTAACAGTACCTTAGCGGTACATATCATATCTTACTAACAGTATCTTAGTGGTACATGACCTATATTAATGACAGTACCTTAGCGGTACATGACATATCTTACTAACGGTACCTTAGCGGTACATGACATATCTTACTAACAGTACCTTAGCGGTACATGACCTATATTAATGACAGTACCTTAGCGGTACATGACATATCTTACTAACAGTACCTTAGCGGTACGTGACATATCTTACTAATGGTACCTTAGCGGTACCTGACATATCTTACTAACAGTACCTTAGCGGTACATGACATATCTTACTAATAGTACCATAGCGGTACATGACATATCTTACTAACGGTACCTTAGCGGTACATGACATATCTTACCTACAGTACCTTAGCGGTACATGACATATCTTACTAACAGTACCTTAGCGGTACATGATATATCTTACTAACAGTGTCTTAGTGGTACATGAAACATGTTACTAACAGTGTCTTAATGGTACAGGACATATCTTACTAACAATGTCATAGCGGTACATGACATATCTTACTAACACTACCTTAGTGGTACAAGACATATCTTACTAACAGTACCTTGTTGGTACATGACCTATCTTAATAACAGTACCTTGGCGGTACATGACATATCTTACTAACAGTACCTTAGCGGTACATATCATATCTTACTAACAGTATGTTAGCGGTACATGACCTATATTAATGACAGTACCTTAGCGGTACATGACATATCTTACTAACGGTACCATAGCGGTACGTGACATATCTTACTAATGGTACCTTAGTGGTACATGACATATCTTTCTAACAGTACTTTAGCGGTACATGACATTTCTTACTAACGGTACCTTAGCGGTACATGACATATCTTACTAACAGTACCTTAGCGGTACATGACATATCTTACTAACAGAACCTTAGCGGTACATGACATATCTTACTAACGGTACGTTAGCGGTACATGACATATCTTACTAACAGTACCTTAGCGGTACATGACATATTTTGCTAACAGTACCTTAGCGGTACATGATATATCTTACTAACAGTACCTTAGCTGTACATGACATATCTTACTAACAGTACTTTAGCGGTACATAGCATATCTTACTAACCATACCTTAGCGGTACATGACATAGCTTACTAACAGTACCTTGGCGGTATGTGACATATCTTACTAACAGTACATTAGCGGTACATGATATATCCCACTAACATTACCTTAGCGGTACATGACATATCTTACTAACAGTACCTTAGCTGTACATTGACATAGCTTACTAACAGTACCTTAGTCGTACAAGACATATCTTACTAACAGTACCTTAGCGGTACATGACATATCTTACTAACAGTACATTAGCGGTACATGACATATCTTACTAACAGTACCTTGGCGCTACATGACATAGCTTACTAACAGTACCTTAGTCGTACAAGACATATCTTGCTAACAGTACCTTAGCGGTGCATGACATATCTTACTAACAGTACATTAGCGGTACATGACATATCTTACTAACTGTACCTTAGCGGTACATGACATATCTTACTAACAGTACCTTAGCTGTACATGACATAGCTTACTAACAGTAGGAGTCGTACAAGACATATCTTACTAACAGTACCTTAGCGGTACATGACATTTCTTACTAACAGTACCTTAGTGGTACATGACATATCTTACTAACAGTACCTTAGCCATACATTACATATCTTAATAACAGGACCTTGGCGGTACATGACATATCTTACTAACAGTACCTTAGCGGTACATGACATATCTTACTAACAGTACCTTAGCGGTACATGACATATCTTACTAACAGTAACTTGGCGGTACATAACATATCTTACTAACAATACTGTAGCGGTACATGACATATCTTGCTAACAGTACCTTAACGGTACATGACATATTTTACTAACGGTACCTTAGCGGTACCTGACCTATCTTACTAACAGTACCTTAGCGGTACATGACATATCTTACTAACACTACCTTAGTGGTACAAGACATATCTTACTAACAGTACCTTGTTGGTACATGACCTATCTTAATAACAGTACCTTGGCGCTACATGACATATCTTACTAACAGTACCTTAGCCGTACATATCATATCTTACTAACAGTATCTTAGCGGTACATGACCTATATTAATGACAGTACCTTAGCGGTACATGACATATCTTACTAATGGTACCTTAGCGGTACATGACATATCTTACTAACAGTACCTTAGCGGTACATGACCTATATTAATGACAGTACCTTAGCGGTACATGACATATCTTACTAACGGTACCATAGCGGTACGTGACATATCTTACTAATGGTACCTTAGTGGTACATGACATATCTTTCTAACAGTACTTTAGCGGTACATGACATTTCTTACTAACGGTACCTTAGCGGTACATGACATATCTTACTAACAGTACCTTAGCGGTACATGACATATCTTACTAACAGAACCTTAGCGGTACATGACATATCTTACTAACGGTACATTAGCGGTACATGACATATCTTACTAACAGTACCTTAGCGGTACATGACATATTTTGCTAACAGTACCTTAGCGGTACATGATATATCTTACTAACAGTACCTTAGCTGTACATGACATATCTTACTAACAGTACTTTAGCGGTACATAGCATATCTTAATAACCATACCTTAGCGGTACATGACATAGCTTACTAACAGTACCTTAGTCGTGCAAGACATATCTTACTAACAGTACCTTGGCGGTATGTGACATATCTTACTAACAGTACATTAGCGGTACATGATATATCCCACTAACATTACCTTAGCGGTACATGACATATCTTACTAACAGTACCTTAGCTGTACATTGACATAGCTTACTAACAGTACCTTAGTCGTACAAGACATATCTTACTAACAGTACCTTAGCGGTACATGACATATCTTACTAACAGTACATTAGCGGTACATGACATATCTTACTAACAGTACCTTGGCGCTACATGACATAGCTTACTAACAGTACCTTAGTCGTACAAGACATATCTTGCTAACAGTACCTTAGCGGTGCATGACATATCTTACTAACAGTACATTAGCGGTACATGACATATCTTACTAACTGTACCTTGGCGGTACATGACATATCTTACTAACAGTACCTTAGCTGTACATGACATAGCTTACTAACAGTAGGAGTCGTACAAGACATATCTTACTAACAGTACCTTAGCGGTACATGACATTTCTTACTAACAGTACCTTAGTGGTACATGACATATCTTACTAACAGTACCTTAGCCATACATTACATATCTTACTAACAGGACCTTGGCGGTACATGACATATCTTACTAACCGTACCTTAGCGGTACATGACATATCTTACTAACAGTACCTTAGCGGTACATGACATATCTTACTAACAGTAACTTGGCGGTACATAACATATCTTACTAACAATACTGTAGCGGTACATGACATATCTTGCTAACAGTACCTTAACGGTACATGACATATTTTACTAACGGTACCTTAGCGGTACCTGACCTATCTTACTAACAGTACCTTAGCGGTACATGACATATCTTACTAACACTACCTTAGTGGTACAAGACATATCTTACTAACAGTACCTTTTTGGTACATGACCTATCTTAATAACAGTACCTTGGCGCTACATGACATATCTTACTAACAGTACCTTAGCCGTACATATCATATCTTACTAACAGTATCTTAGCGGTACATGACCTATATTAATGACAGTACCTTAGCGGTACATGACATATCTTACTAATGGTACCTTAGCGGTACATGACATATCTTACTAACAGTACCTTAGCGGTACATGACCTATATTAATGACAGTACCTTAGCGGTACATGACATATCTTACTAACAGTACCTTAGCGGTACGTGACATATCTTACTAATGGTACCTTAGCGGTACCTGACATATCTTACTAACAGTACCTTAGCGGTACATGACATATCTTACTAATAGTACCGTAGCGGTACATGACATATCTTACTAACGGTACCTTAGCGGTACATGACATATCTTACCTACAGTACCTTAGCGGTACATGACATATCTTACTAACAGTACCTTAGCGGTACATGATATATCTTACTAACAGTGTCTTAGTGGTACATGAAACATGTTACTAACAGTGTCTTAATGGTACAGGACATATCTTACTAACAATGTCTTAGCGGTACATGACATATCTTACTAACACTACCTTAGTGGTACAAGACATATCTTACTAACAGTACCTTGTTGGTACATGACCTATCTTAATAACAGTACCTTGGTGGTACATGACATATCTTACTAACAGTACCTTAGCGGTACATATCATATCTTACTAACAGTATCTTAGCGGTACATGACCTATATTAATGACAGTACCTTAGCGGTACATGACATATCTTACTAACGGTACCTTAGCGGTACATGACATATCTTACTAACAGTACCATAGCGGTACATGACATATCTTACTAATGGTACCTTAGTCGTACATGACATATCTTTCTAACAGTACTTTAGCGGTACATGACATATGTTACTAACGGTACCTTAGCGGTACATGACATATCTTACTAACGGTACATTAGCGGTACCTGACATATCTTACTAACAGTACCTTAGCGGTACATGACATATCTTACTAATAGTAGCGTAGCGGTACATGACATATCTTACTAACGGTACCTTAGCGGTACATGACATATCTTACTAACAGTACCTTAGCGGTACAGGACATATCTTACTAACAGTAACTTGGCGGTACATAACATATCTTACTAACAATACCGTAGCGGTACATGACATATCTTGCTAACAGTACCGTAACGGTCCATGACATATTTTACTAACGGTACCTTAGCGGTACCTGACATATCTTACTAACAGTACCTTAGCGGTACATGACATATCTTACTAATAGTACCGTAGCGGTACATGACATATCTTACTAATGGTACCTTAGCGGTACATGACATATCTTACCTACAGTACCTTAGCGGTACATGACATATCTTACTAACAGTACCTTAGCGGTACATGATATATCTTACTAACAGTTTCTTAGTGGTACATGAAACATGTTACTAACAGTGTCTTAATGGTACAGGACATATCTTACTAACAATGTCTTAGCGGTACATGACATATCTTACTAACACTACCTTAGTGGTACAAGACATATCTTACTAACAGTACCTTGTTGGTACATGACCTATCTTAATAACAGTACCTTGGCGGTACATGACATATCTTACTAACAGTACCTTAGCGGTACATATCATATCTTACTAACAGTATCTTAGCGGTACATGACCTATATTAATGACAGTACCTTAGCGGTACATGACATATCTTACTAACGGTACCTTAGCGGTACATGACATATCTTACTAACAGTACCTTAGTGGTACATGACCTATATTAATGACAGTACCTTAGCGGTACATGACATATCTTACTAACAGTACCTTAGCGGTACGTGACATATCTTACTAATGGTACCTTAGCGGTACCTGACATATCTTACTAACAGTACCTTAGCGGTACATGACATATCTTACTAATAGTACCGTAGCGGTACATGACATATCTTACTAACGGTACCTTAGCGGTACATGACATATCTTACCTACAGTACCTTAGCGGTACATGACATATCTTACTAACAGTACCTTAGCGGTACATGATATATCTTACTAACAGTGTCTTAGTGGTACATGAAACATGTTACTAACAGTGTCTTAATGGTACAGGACATATCTTACTAACAATGTCTTAGCGGTACATGACATATCTTACTAACACTACCTTAGTGGTACAAGACATATCTTACTAACAGTACCTTGTTGGTACATGACCTATCTTAATAACAGTACCTTGGCGGTACATGACATATCTTACTAACAGTACCTTAGCGGTACATATCATATCTTACTAACAGTATCTTAGCGGTACATGACCTATATTAATGACAGTACCTTAGCGGTACATGACATATCTTACTAACGGTACCTTAGCGGTACATGACATATCTTACTAACAGTACCATAGCGGTACATGACATATCTTACTAATGGTACCTTAGTCGTACATGACATATCTTTCTAACAGTACTTTAGCGGTACATGACATATGTTACTAACGGTACCTTAGCGGTACATGACATATCTTACTAACGGTACATTAGCGGTACCTGACATATCTTACTAACAGTACCTTAGCGGTACATGACATATCTTACTAATAGTAGCGTAGCGGTACATGACATATCTTACTAACGGTACCTTAGCGGTACATGACATATCTTACTAACAGTACCTTAGCGGTACAGGACATATCTTACTAACAGTAACTTGGCGGTACATAACATATCTTACTAACAATACCGTAGCGGTACATGACATATCTTGCTAACAGTACCGTAACGGTCCATGACATATTTTACTAACGGTACCTTAGCGGTACCTGACATATCTTACTAACAGTACCTTAGCGGTACATGACATATCTTACTAATAGTACCGTAGCGGTACATGACATATCTTACTAATGGTACCTTAGCGGTACATGACATATCTTACCTACAGTACCTTAGCGGTACATGACATATCTTACTAACAGTACCTTAGCGGTACATGATATATCTTACTAACAGTTTCTTAGTGGTACATGAAACATGTTACTAACAGTGTCTTAATGGTACAGGACATATCTTACTAACAATGTCTTAGCGGTACATGACATATCTTACTAACACTACCTTAGTGGTACAAGACATATCTTACTAACAGTACCTTGTTGGTACATGACCTATCTTAATAACAGTACCTTGGCGGTACATGACATATCTTACTAACAGTACCTTAGCGGTACATATCATATCTTACTAACAGTATCTTAGCGGTACATGACCTATATTAATGACAGTACCTTAGCGGTACATGACATATCTTACTAACGGTACCTTAGCGGTACATGACATATCTTACTAACAGTACCTTAGTGGTACATGACCTATATTAATGACAGTACCTTAGCGGTACATGACATATCTTACTAACAGTACCTTAGCGGTACGTGACATATCTTACTAATGGTACCTTAGCGGTACCTGACATATCTTACTAACAGTACCTTAGCGGTACATGACATATCTTACTAATAGTACCGTAGCGGTACATGACATATCTTACTAACGGTACCTTAGCGGTACATGACATATCTTACCTACAGTACCTTAGCGGTACATGACATATCTTACTAACAGTACCTTAGCGGTACATGATATATCTTACTAACAGTGTCTTAGTGGTACATGAAACATGTTACTAACAGTGTCTTAATGGTACAGGACATATCTTACTAACAATGTCTTAGCGGTACATGACATATCTTACTAACACTACCTTAGTGGTACAAGACATATCTTACTAACAGTACCTTGTTGGTACATGACCTATCTTAATAACAGTACCTTGGCGGTACATGACATATCTTACTAACAGTACCTTAGCGGTACATATCATATCTTACTAACAGTATCTTAGCGGTACATGACCTATATTAATGACAGTACCTTAGCGGTACATGACATATCTTACTAACGGTACCTTAGCGGTACATGACATATCTTACTAACAGTACCTTAGCGGTACATGACCTATGTTAATGACAGTACCTTAGCGGTACATGACATATCTTACTAACAGTACCTTAGCGGTACGTGACATATCTTACTAATGGTACCTTAGCGGTACCTGACATATCTTACTAACAGTACCTTAGCGGTACATGACATATCTTACTAATAGTACCGTAGCGGTACATGACATATCTTACTAACGGTACCTTAGCGGTACATGACATATCTTACCTACAGTACCTTAGCGGTTCATGACATATCTTACTAACAGTACCTTAGCGGTACATGATATATCTTACTAACAGTGTCTTAGTGGTACATGAAACATGTTACTAACAGTGTCTTAATGGTACAGGACATATCTTACTAACAATGTCTTAGCGGTACATGACATATCTTACTAACACTACCTTAGTGGTACAAGACATATCTTACTAACAGTACCTTGTTGGTACATGACCTATCTTAAT
>JAVVLW010000123.1:0-25000 GCA_034401795.1 Chaetoderma sp. LZ-2023a | reverse complement strand
CCTCAAGGTACATAAAATGTGAGACCGGTCATGGAGGGGATGAGTCTCATGGTACATGTCATGGAAACCGGTCATGGAGTGGATGAGCCTCAAGGTACATAAAGTGTGAAACCGGTCATGGAGTGGATGAGTCTCAAGGTACATAAAGTGTGAAACCGGTCATGGAGTGGATGAGTCTCATGGTACATAAAGTGTGAAACCGGTCACGGAGTGGATGAGTCTCATGGTACATAGTGTGAAACCGGTCATGGAGTGGATGAGTCTCATGGTACATAAAGTGTCAAACCGGTCATGGAGGGGATGGAGCTGATGGTACATAGTGTGAAACCAGTCATGTAGTGGATGAGTCCCATGGTACATAAAGTGTGAAACCGGTTATGGAGAGGATGAGTCTTATGGTACATAAAGTGTGAAACCAGTCATGGAGGGGCTGAGTCTCATGGTACATAGTGTCAAACCAGTCATGTAGTAGATGAGTATCATGGTATATAGTGTGAAACCAGTCATGGAGTGGATGAGTCTCATGGTACATAGAGTGAAACCGGTCATGGAGAGGATGAATCTCAAGGTACATAAAGTGTGAAACCGGTCATGGAGAGAATGAGTCTCATGGTACATAGTGTGAAACCGGTCATGGAGTGGATGAGTCTCATGGTACATAAAGTGTGAAACCAGTCATGGAGGGGATGAGTCGCATGGTACATAAAGTGTGAAACCAACCATGGTGTGGATGAGTCTCATGAGACATAAGGTGTGAAACCGGTCATGAAGTGGATGAGTCTCATGGTACATAGTGTCAAACCGGTCATGGAGGGGATGAATCTGATGGTACATAAAGTGTGAAACCAGTCATGGAGGGGATGACTCTCATGGTATATAGAGTGAAACCAGTTATGGAGTGGATGAGTCCCATGGTACATAAAGTGTGAAACCGGTCATGGAGAGGATGAGTCTTATGGTACATAAAGTGTGAAACCGGTCATGGAGGGGCTGAGTCTCATGGTACATAGTGTCAAACCAGTCATGTAGTAGATGAGTATCATGGTATATAGTGTGAAACCAGTCATGGAGTGGATGAGTCTCATGGTACATAGAGTGAAACCGGTCATGGAGAGGATGAATCTCATGGTACATAAAGTGTGAAACCGGTCATGGAGAGAATGAGTCTCATGGTACATAGTGTGAAACCGGTCATGGAGTGGATGAGTCTCATGGTACATAAAGTGTGAAACCAGTCATGGAGGGGATGAGTCGCATGGTACATAAAGTGTGAAACCAACCATGGTGTGGATGAGTCTCATGAGACATAAGGTGTGAAACCGGTCATGAAGTGGATGAGTCTCATGGTACATAGTGTCAAACCGGTCATGGAGGGGATGAATCTGATGGTACATAAAGTGTGAAACCAGTCATGGAGTGGATGAGGCTCATGGTATATAGAGTGAAACCAGTCATGGAGTGGATGAGTCTCATGGTATATAGAGTGAAACCAGTCATGGAGGGGATGAGTCTCATGGTATATAGAGTGAAACCAGTTATGGAGTGGATGAGTCTCATGGTACATAGTGTCAAACCAGTCATGGAGTGGATGAGTCTCATGGTACATAGTGTGAAACCGGTCATGGAGTGGATGAGTCTCAAGGTACATACAGTGTGAAACCGGTCATGGAGTGGATGAGCCTCATGGTACATAGTGTCAAACCAGTCATGGAGTGGATGAGTCTCATGGTACATAGTGTCAAACCAGTCATGGAGTGGATGAGTCTCATGGTATATGGAGTGAAACCAGTCATGGAGTGGATGAGTCTCATGGTATATAGTGTGAAACCAGTCATGGAGGGGATGAGTCTCATGGTATATAGAGTGAAACCAGTTATGGAGTGGATGAGTCTCATGGTACATAGTGTCAAACCAGTCATGGAGTGGATGAGTCTCATGGTACATAGTGTGAAACCGGTCATGGAGTGGATGAGTCTCAAGGTACATACAGTGTGAAACCGGTCATGGAGTGGATGACTCTCATGGTATATAGAGTGAAACCAGTTATGGAGTGGATGAGTCTCATGGTACATAGTGTCAAACCAGTCATGGAGTGGATGAGTCTCATGGTATATGGAGTGAAACCAGTCATGGAGTGGATGAGTCTCATGGTATATAGTGTGAAACCAGTCATGGAGGGGATGAGTCTCATGGTATATAGAGTGAAACCAGTTATGGAGTGGATGAGTCTCATGGTACATAGTGTCAAACCAGTCATGGAGTGGATGAGTCTCATGGTATATAGAGTGAAACCAGTCATGGAGTGGATGAGTCTCATGGTACATAGAGTGAAACCGGTCATGAAGAGGATGAGTCTCATGGTACATAAAGTGTGAAACCAGTCATGGAGTGGATGAGGCTCATGGTATATAGAGTGAAACCAGTCATGGAGTGGATGAGTCTCATGGTATATAGAGTGAAACCAGTCATGGAGGGGATGAGTCTCATGGTATATAGAGTGAAACCAGTTATGGAGTGGATGAGTCTCATGGTACATAGTGTGAAACCAGTCATGGAGTGGATGAGTCTCATGGTACATAGTGTGAAACCGGTCATGGAGTGGATGAGTCTCAAGGTACATACAGTGTGAAACCGGTCATGGAGTGGATGAGCCTCAAGGTACATAAAATGTGAGACCGGTCATGGAGGGGATGAGTCTCATGGTATATAGAGTGAAACCAGTTATGGAGTGGATGAGTCTCATGGTACATAGTGTCAAACCAGTCATGGAGTGGATGAGTCTCATGGTACATAGTGTGAAACCGGTCATGGAGTGGATGAGTCTCATGGTACATAGTGTCAAACCAGTCATGGAGTGGATGAGTCTCATGGTATATAGTGTGAAACCAGTCATGGAGTGGATGAGTCTCATGGTACATAGAGTGAAACCGGTCATGGAGAGGATGGGTCTCATGGTACATAAAGTGTGAAACCAACCATGGTGTGGATGAGTCTCATGAGACATAAATTGTGAAACCGGTCATGAAGTGGATGAGTCTCATGGTACAGTGTGAAACCGGTCATGGAGAGGATGAGTCTTATGGTACATAAAGTGTGAAACCGGTCATGGAGGGGCTGAGTCTCATGGTACATAGTGTCAAACCAGTCATGTAGTAGATGAGTATCATGGTATATAGTGTGAAACCAGTCATGGAGTGGATGAGTCTCATGGTACATAGAGTGAAACCGGTCATGGAGAGGATGAATCTCATGGTACATAAAGTGTGAAACCGGTCATGGAGAGGATGAGTCTCATGGTACATAGTGTGAAACCGGTCATGGAGTGGATGAGTCTCATGGTACATAAAGTATGAAACCAGTCATGGAGGGGATGAGTCGCATGGTACATAAAGTGTGAAACCAACCATGGTGTGGATGAGTCTCATGAGACATAAGGTGTGAAACCGGTCATGAAGTGGATGAGTCTCATGGTACATAGTGTCAAACCGGTCATGGAGGGGATGAATCTGATGGTACATAAAGTGTGAAACCAGTCATGGAGGAGATGAGTCTCATGGTACATAGTGTCAAACCAGTCATGGAGTGGATGAGTCTCATGGTATATGGAGTGAAACCAGTCATGGAGTGGATGAGTCTCATGGTACATAGAGTGAAACCGGTCATGAAGAGGATGAGTCTCATGGTACATAAAGTGTGAAACCAGTCATGGAGTGGATGAGTCTCATGGTATATAGTGTGAAACCAGTCATGGAGTGGATGAGTCTCATGGTACATAGAGTGAAACCGGTCATGGAGAGGATGGGTCTCATGGTACATAAAGTGTGAAACCAGTCATGGAGGGGATGAGTCGCATGGTACATAGTGTGAAACCAACCATGGTGTGGATGAGTCTCATGAGACATAAATTGTGAAACCGGTCATGAAGTGGATGAGTCTCATGGTACAGTGTCAAACCGGTCATGGAGGGGATGAATCTGATGGTACATAAAGTGTGAAACCGGTCATGGAGGGGCTGAGTCTCATGGTACATAGTGTCAAACCAGTCATGGAGTGGATGAGGCTCATGGTATATAGAGTGAAACCAGTCATGGAGTGGATGAGTCTCATGGTATATAGAGTGAAACCAGTCATGGAGGGGATGAGTCTCATGGTATATAGAGTGAAACCAGTTATGGAGTGGATGAGTCTCATGGTACATAGTGTCAAACCAGTCATGGAGTGGATGAGTCTCATGGTACATAGTGTCAAACCAGTCATGGAGTGGATGAGGCTCATGGTATATAGAGTGAAACCAGTCATGGAGTGGATGAGTCTCATGGTATATAGAGTGAAACCAGTCATGGAGGGGATGAGTCTCATGGTATATAGAGTGAAACCAGTTATGGAGTGGATGAGTCTCATGGTACATAGTGTCAAACCAGTCATGGAGTGGATGAGTCTCATGGTACATAGTGTCAAACCGGTCATGGAGTGGATGAGTCTCAAGGTACATAGTGTCAAACCGGTCATGGAGGGGATGGAGCTGATGGTACATAGTGTGAAACCAGTCATGTAATGGATGAGTCTCATGGTACATAGTGTCAAACTAGTCATGGAGTGGATGAGTCTCATGGTATATAGTGTGAAACCAGTCATGGAGTGGATGAGTCTCATGGTACATAGTGTGAAACCGGTCATGGAGTGGATGAGTCTCAAGGTACATACAGTGTGAAACCGGTCATGGAGTGGATGAGCCTCATGGTACATAGTGTCAAACCAGTCATGGAGTGGATGAGTCTCATGGTACATAGTGTCAAACCAGTCATGGAGTGGATGAGTCTCATGGTATATGGAGTGAAACCAGTCATGGAGTGGATGAGTCTCATGGTATATAGTGTGAAACCAGTCATGGAGGGGATGAGTCTCATGGTATATAGAGTGAAACCAGTTATGGAGTGGATGAGTCTCATGGTACATAGTGTCAAACCAGTCATGGAGTGGATGAGTCTCATGGTACATAGTGTGAAACCGGTCATGGAGTGGATGAGTCTCAAGGTACATACAGTGTGAAACCGGTCATGGAGTGGATGACTCTCATGGTATATAGAGTGAAACCAGTTATGGAGTGGATGAGTCTCATGGTACATAGTGTCAAACCAGTCATGGAGTGGATGAGTCTCATGGTATATGGAGTGAAACCAGTCATGGAGTGGATGAGTCTCATGGTATATAGTGTGAAACCAGTCATGGAGGGGATGAGTCTCATGGTATATAGAGTGAAACCAGTTATGGAGTGGATGAGTCTCATGGTACATAGTGTCAAACCAGTCATGGAGTGGATGAGTCTCATGGTATATAGAGTGAAACCAGTCATGGAGTGGATGAGTCTCATGGTACATAGAGTGAAACCGGTCATGAAGAGGATGAGTCTCATGGTACATAAAGTGTGAAACCAGTCATGGAGTGGATGAGGCTCATGGTATATAGAGTGAAACCAGTCATGGAGTGGATGAGTCTCATGGTATATAGAGTGAAACCAGTCATGGAGGGGATGAGTCTCATGGTATATAGAGTGAAACCAGTTATGGAGTGGATGAGTCTCATGGTACATAGTGTGAAACCAGTCATGGAGTGGATGAGTCTCATGGTACATAGTGTGAAACCGGTCATGGAGTGGATGAGTCTCAAGGTACATACAGTGTGAAACCGGTCATGGAGTGGATGAGCCTCAAGGTACATAAAATGTGAGACCGGTCATGGAGGGGATGAGTCTCATGGTATATAGAGTGAAACCAGTTATGGAGTGGATGAGTCTCATGGTACATAGTGTCAAACCAGTCATGGAGTGGATGAGTCTCATGGTACATAGTGTGAAACCGGTCATGGAGTGGATGAGTCTCATGGTACATAGTGTCAAACCAGTCATGGAGTGGATGAGTCTCATGGTATATAGTGTGAAACCAGTCATGGAGTGGATGAGTCTCATGGTACATAGAGTGAAACCGGTCATGGAGAGGATGGGTCTCATGGTACATAAAGTGTGAAACCAACCATGGTGTGGATGAGTCTCATGAGACATAAATTGTGAAACCGGTCATGAAGTGGATGAGTCTCATGGTACAGTGTGAAACCGGTCATGGAGAGGATGAGTCTTATGGTACATAAAGTGTGAAACCGGTCATGGAGGGGCTGAGTCTCATGGTACATAGTGTCAAACCAGTCATGTAGTAGATGAGTATCATGGTATATAGTGTGAAACCAGTCATGGAGTGGATGAGTCTCATGGTACATAGAGTGAAACCGGTCATGGAGAGGATGAATCTCATGGTACATAAAGTGTGAAACCGGTCATGGAGAGGATGAGTCTCATGGTACATAGTGTGAAACCGGTCATGGAGTGGATGAGTCTCATGGTACATAAAGTATGAAACCAGTCATGGAGGGGATGAGTCGCATGGTACATAAAGTGTGAAACCAACCATGGTGTGGATGAGTCTCATGAGACATAAGGTGTGAAACCGGTCATGAAGTGGATGAGTCTCATGGTACATAGTGTCAAACCGGTCATGGAGGGGATGAATCTGATGGTACATAAAGTGTGAAACCAGTCATGGAGGAGATGAGTCTCATGGTACATAGTGTCAAACCAGTCATGGAGTGGATGAGTCTCATGGTATATGGAGTGAAACCAGTCATGGAGTGGATGAGTCTCATGGTACATAGAGTGAAACCGGTCATGAAGAGGATGAGTCTCATGGTACATAAAGTGTGAAACCAGTCATGGAGTGGATGAGTCTCATGGTATATAGTGTGAAACCAGTCATGGAGTGGATGAGTCTCATGGTACATAGAGTGAAACCGGTCATGGAGAGGATGGGTCTCATGGTACATAAAGTGTGAAACCAGTCATGGAGGGGATGAGTCGCATGGTACATAGTGTGAAACCAACCATGGTGTGGATGAGTCTCATGAGACATAAATTGTGAAACCGGTCATGAAGTGGATGAGTCTCATGGTACAGTGTCAAACCGGTCATGGAGGGGATGAATCTGATGGTACATAAAGTGTGAAACCGGTCATGGAGGGGCTGAGTCTCATGGTACATAGTGTCAAACCAGTCATGGAGTGGATGAGGCTCATGGTATATAGAGTGAAACCAGTCATGGAGTGGATGAGTCTCATGGTATATAGAGTGAAACCAGTCATGGAGGGGATGAGTCTCATGGTATATAGAGTGAAACCAGTTATGGAGTGGATGAGTCTCATGGTACATAGTGTCAAACCAGTCATGGAGTGGATGAGTCTCATGGTACATAGTGTCAAACCAGTCATGGAGTGGATGAGGCTCATGGTATATAGAGTGAAACCAGTCATGGAGTGGATGAGTCTCATGGTATATAGAGTGAAACCAGTCATGGAGGGGATGAGTCTCATGGTATATAGAGTGAAACCAGTTATGGAGTGGATGAGTCTCATGGTACATAGTGTCAAACCAGTCATGGAGTGGATGAGTCTCATGGTACATAGTGTCAAACCGGTCATGGAGTGGATGAGTCTCAAGGTACATAGTGTCAAACCGGTCATGGAGGGGATGGAGCTGATGGTACATAGTGTGAAACCAGTCATGTAATGGATGAGTCTCATGGTACATAGTGTCAAACTAGTCATGGAGTGGATGAGTCTCATGGTATATAGTGTGAAACCAGTCATGGAGTGGATGAGTCTCATGGTACATAGAGTGAAACCGGTCATGGAGAGGATGAATCTCATGGTACATAAAGTGTGAAACCGGTCATGGAGTGGATGAGTCTCATGGTATATAGTGTGAAACCAGTCATGGAGGGGATGAGTCTCATGGTATATAGAGTGAAACCAGTCATGGAGGGGATGAGTCTCATGGTATATAGAGTGAAACCAGTTATGGAGTGGATGAGTCTCATGGTACATAGAGTCAAACCAGTCATGGAGTGGATGAGTCTCATGGTATATAGAGTGAAACCAGTCATGGAGTGGATGAGTCTCATGGTACATAGAGTGAAACCAATCATGGTGTGGATGAGTCTCATGGTACATACAGTGTGAAACCAGTCATGGAGTGGATGAGTCTCATGGTATATAGAGTGAAACCAGTTATGGAGTGGATGAGTCTCATGGTACATAGTGTCAAACCAGTCATGGAGTGGATGAGTCTCATGGTATATAGAGTGAAACCAGTCATGGAGTGGATGAGTCTCATGGTACATAGAGTGAAACCGGTCATGAAGAGGATGAGTCTCATGGTACATAGTGTGAAACTGGTCGTGGAGTGGATGAGTCTCATGGTACATAGAGTGAAACCGGTCATGGAGTGGATGAGTCTCATGGTACATAGTGTGAAACTGGTCATGGAGAAGATGAGTCTCATGGTACATAGTGTCCACCAGTCATGGAGTGGATGAGGCTCATGGTATATAGAGTGAAACCAGTCATGGAGTGGATGAGTCTCATGGTATATAGTGAAACCAGTCATGGAGGGGATGAGTCTCATGGTATATAGAGTGAAACCAGTTATGGAGTGGATGAGTCTCATGGTACATAGTGTAAAACCAGTCATGGAGTGGATGAGTCTCATGGTACATAGAGTGAAACCGGTCATGGAGAGGATGAATCTCATGGTACATAAAGTGTGAAACCGGTCATGGAGAGGATGAGTCTCATGGTACATAGTGTGAAACCGGTCATGGAGTGGATGAGTCTCATGGTACATAAAGTATGAAACCAGTCATGGAGGGGATGAGTCGCATGGTACATAAAGTGTGAAACCAACCATGGTGTGGATGAGTCTCATGAGACATAAGGTGTGAAACCGGTCATGAAGTGGATGAGTCTCATGGTACATAGTGTCAAACCGGTCATGGAGGGGATGAATCTGATGGTACATAAAGTGTGAAACCAGTCATGGAGGAGATGAGTCTCATGGTACATAGTGTCAAACAAGTCATGGAGTGGATGAGTCTCATGGTATATGGAGTGAAACCAGTCATGGAGTGGATGAGTCTCATGGTACATAGAGTGAAACCGGTCATGAAGAGGATGAGTCTCATGGTACATAAAGTGTGAAACCAGTCATGGAGTGGATGAGTCTCATGGTATATAGTGTGAAACCAGTCATGGAGTGGATGAGTCTCATGGTACATAGAGTGAAACCGGTCATGGAGAGGATGGGTCTCATGGTACATAAAGTGTGAAACCAGTTATGGAGGGGATGAGTCGCATGGTACATAAAGTGTGAAACCAACCATGGTGTGGATGAGTCTCATGAGACATAAATTGTGAAACCGGTCATGAAGTGGATGAGTCTCATGGTACAGTGTCAAACCGGTCATGGAGGGGATGAATCTGATGGTACATAAAGTGTGAAACCGGTCATGGAGGGGCTGAGTCTCATGGTACATAGTGTCAAACCAGTCATGGAGTGGATGAGGCTCATGGTATATAGAGTGAAACCAGTCATGGAGTGGATGAGTCTCATGGTATATAGAGTGAAACCAGTCATGGAGGGGATGAGTCTCATGGTATATAGAGTGAAACCAGTTATGGAGTGGATGAGTCTCATGGTACATAGTGTCAAACCAGTCATGGAGTGGATGAGTCTCATGGTACATAGTGTCAAACCAGTCATGGAGTGGATGAGGCTCATGGTATATAGAGTGAAACCAGTCATGGAGTGGATGAGTCTCATGGTATATAGAGTGAAACCAGTCATGGAGGGGATGAGTCTCATGGTATATAGAGTGAAACCAGTTATGGAGTGGATGAGTCTCATGGTACATAGTGTCAAACCAGTCATGGAGTGGATGAGTCTCATGGTACATAGTGTCAAACCGGTCATGGAGTGGATGAGTCTCAAGGTACATAGTGTCAAACCGGTCATGGAGGGGATGGAGCTGATGGTACATAGTGTGAAACCAGTCATGTAATGGATGAGTCTCATGGTACATAGTGTCAAACTAGTCATGGAGTGGATGAGTCTCATGGTATATAGTGTGAAACCAGTCATGGAGTGGATGAGTCTCATGGTACATAGAGTGAAACCGGTCATGGAGAGGATGAATCTCATGGTACATAAAGTGTGAAACCGGTCATGGAGTGGATGAGTCTCATGGTATATAGTGTGAAACCAGTCATGGAGGGGATGAGTCTCATGGTATATAGAGTGAAACCAGTCATGGAGGGGATGAGTCTCATGGTATATAGAGTGAAACCAGTTATGGAGTGGATGAGGCTCATGGTATATAGAGTGAAACCAGTCATGGAGTGGATGAGTCTCATGGTATATAGAGCGAAACCAGTCATGGAGGGGATGAGTCTCATGGTATATAGAGTGAAACCAGTTATGGAGTGGATGAGTCTCATGGTACATAGTGTCAAACCAGTCATGGAGTGGATGAGTCTCATGGTACATGGTGTGAAACCGGTCATGGAGTGGATGAGTCTCAAGGTACATAAAGTGTGAAAACGGTCATGGAGTGGATGAGCCTCAAGGTACATAAAATGTGAGACTGGTCATGGAGGGGATGAGTCTCATGGTATATAGAGTGAAACCAGTTATGGAGTGGATGAGTCTCATGGTACATAGTGTCAAACCAGTCATGGAGTGGATGAGTCTCATGGTACATAGTGTCAAACCGGTCATGGAGTGGATGAGTCTCAAGGTACATAGTGTCAAACCGGTCATGGAGGGGATGGAGCTGATGGTACATAGTGTGAAACCAGTCATGTAATGGATGAGTCTCATGGTACATAGTGTCAAACTAGTCATGGAGTGGATGAGTCTCATGGTATATAGTGTGAAACCAGTCATGGAGTGGATGAGTCTCATGGTACATAGAGTGAAACCGGTCATGGAGAGGATGAATCTCATGGTACATAAAGTGTGAAACCGGTCATGGAGTGGATGAGTCTCATGGTATATAGTGTGAAACCAGTCATGGAGGGGATGAGTCTCATGGTATATAGAGTGAAACCAGTCATGGAGGGGATGAGTCTCATGGTATATAGAGTGAAACCAGTTATGGAGTGGATGAGTCTCATGGTACATAGAGTCAAACCAGTCATGGAGTGGATGAGTCTCATGGTATATAGAGTGAAACCAGTCATGGAGTGGATGAGTCTCATGGTACATAGAGTGAAACCAATCATGGTGTGGATGAGTCTCATGGTACATACAGTGTGAAACCAGTCATGGAGTGGATGAGTCTCATGGTATATAGAGTGAAACCAGTTATGGAGTGGATGAGTCTCATGGTACATAGTGTCAAACCAGTCATGGAGTGGATGAGTCTCATGGTATATAGAGTGAAACCAGTCATGGAGTGGATGAGTCTCATGGTACATAGAGTGAAACCGGTCATGAAGAGGATGAGTCTCATGGTACATAGTGTGAAACTGGTCGTGGAGTGGATGAGTCTCATGGTACATAGAGTGAAACCGGTCATGGAGTGGATGAGTCTCATGGTACATAGTGTGAAACTGGTCATGGAGAAGATGAGTCTCATGGTACATAGTGTCCACCAGTCATGGAGTGGATGAGGCTCATGGTATATAGAGTGAAACCAGTCATGGAGTGGATGAGTCTCATGGTATATAGTGAAACCAGTCATGGAGGGGATGAGTCTCATGGTATATAGAGTGAAACCAGTTATGGAGTGGATGAGTCTCATGGTACATAGTGTAAAACCAGTCATGGAGTGGATGAGTCTCATGGTACATAGAGTGAAACCGGTCATGGAGAGGATGAATCTCATGGTACATAAAGTGTGAAACCGGTCATGGAGAGGATGAGTCTCATGGTACATAGTGTGAAACCGGTCATGGAGTGGATGAGTCTCATGGTACATAAAGTATGAAACCAGTCATGGAGGGGATGAGTCGCATGGTACATAAAGTGTGAAACCAACCATGGTGTGGATGAGTCTCATGAGACATAAGGTGTGAAACCGGTCATGAAGTGGATGAGTCTCATGGTACATAGTGTCAAACCGGTCATGGAGGGGATGAATCTGATGGTACATAAAGTGTGAAACCAGTCATGGAGGAGATGAGTCTCATGGTACATAGTGTCAAACAAGTCATGGAGTGGATGAGTCTCATGGTATATGGAGTGAAACCAGTCATGGAGTGGATGAGTCTCATGGTACATAGAGTGAAACCGGTCATGAAGAGGATGAGTCTCATGGTACATAAAGTGTGAAACCAGTCATGGAGTGGATGAGTCTCATGGTATATAGTGTGAAACCAGTCATGGAGTGGATGAGTCTCATGGTACATAGAGTGAAACCGGTCATGGAGAGGATGGGTCTCATGGTACATAAAGTGTGAAACCAGTCATGGAGGGGATGAGTCGCATGGTACATAAAGTGTGAAACCAACCATGGTGTGGATGAGTCTCATGAGACATAAATTGTGAAATCGGTCATGAAGTGGATGAGTCTCATGGTACAGTGTCAAACCGGTCATGGAGGGGATGAATCTGATGGTACATAAAGTGTGAAACCGGTCATGGAGGGGCTGAGTCTCATGGTACATAGTGTCAAACCAGTCATGGAGTGGATGAGGCTCATGGTATATAGAGTGAAACCAGTCATGGAGTGGATGAGTCTCATGGTATATAGAGTGAAACCAGTCATGGAGGGGATGAGTCTCATGGTATATAGAGTGAAACCAGTTATGGAGTGGATGAGTCTCATGGTACATAGTGTCAAACCAGTCATGGAGTGGATGAGTCTCATGGTACATAGTGTCAAACCAGTCATGGAGTGGATGAGGCTCATGGTATATAGAGTGAAACCAGTCATGGAGTGGATGAGTCTCATGGTATATAGAGTGAAACCAGTCATGGAGGGGATGAGTCTCATGGTATATAGAGTGAAACCAGTTATGGAGTGGATGAGTCTCATGGTACATAGTGTCAAACCAGTCATGGAGTGGATGAGTCTCATGGTACATAGAGTGAAACCGGTCATGGAGAGGATGGGTCTCATGGTACATAAAGTGTGAAACCAGTCATGGAGGGGATGAGTCGCATGGTACATAAAGTGTGAAACCAACCATGGTGTGGATGAGTCTCATGAGACATAAATTGTGAAACCGGTCATGAAGTGGATGAGTCTCATGGTACAGTGTCAAACCGGTCATGGAGGGGATGAATCTGATGGTACATAAAGTGTGAAACCGGTCATGGAGGGGCTGAGTCTCATGGTACATAGTGTCAAACCAGTCATGGAGTGGATGAGTCTCATGGTATATAGAGTGAAACCAGTCATGGAGGGGATGAGTCTCATGGTATATAGAGTGAAACCAGTTATGGAGTGGATGAGTCTCATGGTACATAGTGTCAAACCAGTCATGGAGTGGATGAGTCTCATGGTACATAGTGTCAAACCAGTCATGGAGTGGATGAGGCTCATGGTATATAGAGTGAAACCAGTCATGGAGTGGATGAGTCTCATGGTATATAGAGTGAAACCAGTCATGGAGGGGATGAGTCTCATGGTATATAGAGTGAAACCAGTTATGGAGTGGATGAGTCTCATGGTACATAGTGTCAAACCAGTCATGGAGTGGATGAGTCTCATGGTACATAGTGTCAAACCGGTCATGGAGTGGATGAGTCTCAAGGTACATAGTGTCAAACCGGTCATGGAGGGGATGGAGCTGATGGTACATAGTGTGAAACCAGTCATGTAATGGATGAGTCTCATGGTACATAGTGTCAAACTAGTCATGGAGTGGATGAGTCTCATGGTATATAGTGTGAAACCAGTCATGGAGTGGATGAGTCTCATGGTACATAGAGTGAAACCGGTCATGGAGAGGATGAATCTCATGGTACATAAAGTGTGAAACCGGTCATGGAGTGGATGAGTCTCATGGTATATAGTGTGAAACCAGTCATGGAGGGGATGAGTCTCATGGTATATAGAGTGAAACCAGTCATGGAGGGGATGAGTCTCATGGTATATAGAGTGAAACCAGTTATGGAGTGGATGAGGCTCATGGTATATAGAGTGAAACCAGTCATGGAGTGGATGAGTCTCATGGTATATAGAGCGAAACCAGTCATGGAGGGGATGAGTCTCATGGTATATAGAGTGAAACCAGTTATGGAGTGGATGAGTCTCATGGTACATAGTGTCAAACCAGTCATGGAGTGGATGAGTCTCATGGTACATGGTGTGAAACCGGTCATGGAGTGGATGAGTCTCAAGGTACATAAAGTGTGAAAACGGTCATGGAGTGGATGAGCCTCAAGGTACATAAAATGTGAGACTGGTCATGGAGGGGATGGAGCTGATGGTACATAGTGTGAAACCAGTCATGTAATGGATGAGTCTCATGGTACATAGTGTCAAACTAGTCATGGAGTGGATGAGTCTCATGGTATATAGTGTGAAACCAGTCATGGAGTGGATGAGTCTCATGGTACATAGTGTCAAACCAGTCATGGAGTGGATGAGGCTCATGGTATATAGAGTGAAACCAGTCATGGAGTGGATGAGTCTCATGGTATATAGAGTGAAACCAGTCATGGAGGGGATGAGTCTCATGGTATATAGAGTGAAACCAGTTATGGAGTGGATGAGTCTCATGGTACATAGTGTCAAACCAGTCATGGAGTGGATGAGTCTCATGGTACATAGTGTCAAACCAGTCATGGAGTGGATGAGGCTCATGGTATATAGAGTGAAACCAGTCATGGAGTGGATGAGTCTCATGGTATATAGAGTGAAACCAGTCATGGAGGGGATGAGTCTCATGGTATATAGAGTGAAACCAGTTATGGAGTGGATGAGTCTCATGGTACATAGTGTCAAACCAGTCATGGAGTGGATGAGTCTCATGGTACATAGTGTCAAACCGGTCATGGAGTGGATGAGTCTCAAGGTACATAGTGTCAAACCGGTCATGGAGGGGATGGAGCTGATGGTACATAGTGTGAAACCAGTCATGTAATGGATGAGTCTCATGGTACATAGTGTCAAACTAGTCATGGAGTGGATGAGTCTCATGGTATATAGTGTGAAACCAGTCATGGAGTGGATGAGTCTCATGGTACATAGAGTGAAACCGGTCATGGAGAGGATGAATCTCATGGTACATAAAGTGTGAAACCGGTCATGGAGTGGATGAGTCTCATGGTATATAGTGTGAAACCAGTCATGGAGGGGATGAGTCTCATGGTATATAGAGTGAAACCAGTCATGGAGGGGATGAGTCTCATGGTATATAGAGTGAAACCAGTTATGGAGTGGATGAGGCTCATGGTATATAGAGTGAAACCAGTCATGGAGTGGATGAGTCTCATGGTATATAGAGCGAAACCAGTCATGGAGGGGATGAGTCTCATGGTATATAGAGTGAAACCAGTTATGGAGTGGATGAGTCTCATGGTACATAGTGTCAAACCAGTCATGGAGTGGATGAGTCTCATGGTACATGGTGTGAAACCGGTCATGGAGTGGATGAGTCTCAAGGTACATAAAGTGTGAAAACGGTCATGGAGTGGATGAGCCTCAAGGTACATAAAATGTGAGACTGGTCATGGAGGGGATGAGTCTCATGGTATATAGAGTGAAACCAGTTATGGAGTGGATGAGTCTCATGGTACATAGTGTCAAACCAGTCATGGAGTGGATGAGTCTCATGGTACATAGTGTCAAACCGGTCATGGAGTGGATGAGTCTCAAGGTACATAGTGTCAAACCGGTCATGGAGGGGATGGAGCTGATGGTACATAGTGTGAAACCAGTCATGTAATGGATGAGTCTCATGGTACATAGTGTCAAACTAGTCATGGAGTGGATGAGTCTCATGGTATATAGTGTGAAACCAGTCATGGAGTGGATGAGTCTCATGGTACATAGAGTGAAACCGGTCATGGAGAGGATGAATCTCATGGTACATAAAGTGTGAAACCGGTCATGGAGTGGATGAGTCTCATGGTATATAGTGTGAAACCAGTCATGGAGGGGATGAGTCTCATGGTATATAGAGTGAAACCAGTCATGGAGGGGATGAGTCTCATGGTATATAGAGTGAAACCAGTTATGGAGTGGATGAGTCTCATGGTACATAGAGTCAAACCAGTCATGGAGTGGATGAGTCTCATGGTATATAGAGTGAAACCAGTCATGGAGTGGATGAGTCTCATGGTACAGTGTCAAACCGGTCATGGAGGGGATGAATCTGATGGTACATAAAGTGTGAAACCGGTCATGGAGGGGCTGAGTCTCATGGTACATAGTGTCAAACCAGTCATGGAGTGGATGAGGCTCATGGTATATAGAGTGAAACCAGTCATGGAGTGGATGAGTCTCATGGTATATAGAGTGAAACCAGTCATGGAGGGGATGAGTCTCATGGTATATAGAGTGAAACCAGTTATGGAGTGGATGAGTCTCATGGTACATAGTGTCAAACCAGTCATGGAGTGGATGAGTCTCATGGTACATAGTGTCAAACCAGTCATGGAGTGGATGAGGCTCATGGTATATAGAGTGAAACCAGTCATGGAGTGGATGAGTCTCATGGTATATAGAGTGAAACCAGTCATGGAGGGGATGAGTCTCATGGTATATAGAGTGAAACCAGTTATGGAGTGGATGAGTCTCATGGTACATAGTGTCAAACCAGTCATGGAGTGGATGAGTCTCATGGTACATAGAGTGAAACCGGTCATGGAGAGGATGGGTCTCATGGTACATAAAGTGTGAAACCAGTCATGGAGGGGATGAGTCGCATGGTACATAAAGTGTGAAACCAACCATGGTGTGGATGAGTCTCATGAGACATAAATTGTGAAACCGGTCATGAAGTGGATGAGTCTCATGGTACAGTGTCAAACCGGTCATGGAGGGGATGAATCTGATGGTACATAAAGTGTGAAACCGGTCATGGAGGGGCTGAGTCTCATGGTACATAGTGTCAAACCAGTCATGGAGTGGATGAGTCTCATGGTATATAGAGTGAAACCAGTCATGGAGGGGATGAGTCTCATGGTATATAGAGTGAAACCAGTTATGGAGTGGATGAGTCTCATGGTACATAGTGTCAAACCAGTCATGGAGTGGATGAGTCTCATGGTACATAGTGTCAAACCAGTCATGGAGTGGATGAGGCTCATGGTATATAGAGTGAAACCAGTCATGGAGTGGATGAGTCTCATGGTATATAGAGTGAAACCAGTCATGGAGGGGATGAGTCTCATGGTATATAGAGTGAAACCAGTTATGGAGTGGATGAGTCTCATGGTACATAGTGTCAAACCAGTCATGGAGTGGATGAGTCTCATGGTACATAGTGTCAAACCGGTCATGGAGTGGATGAGTCTCAAGGTACATAGTGTCAAACCGGTCATGGAGGGGATGGAGCTGATGGTACATAGTGTGAAACCAGTCATGTAATGGATGAGTCTCATGGTACATAGTGTCAAACTAGTCATGGAGTGGATGAGTCTCATGGTATATAGTGTGAAACCAGTCATGGAGTGGATGAGTCTCATGGTACATAGAGTGAAACCGGTCATGGAGAGGATGAATCTCATGGTACATAAAGTGTGAAACCGGTCATGGAGTGGATGAGTCTCATGGTATATAGTGTGAAACCAGTCATGGAGGGGATGAGTCTCATGGTATATAGAGTGAAACCAGTCATGGAGGGGATGAGTCTCATGGTATATAGAGTGAAACCAGTTATGGAGTGGATGAGGCTCATGGTATATAGAGTGAAACCAGTCATGGAGTGGATGAGTCTCATGGTATATAGAGCGAAACCAGTCATGGAGGGGATGAGTCTCATGGTATATAGAGTGAAACCAGTTATGGAGTGGATGAGTCTCATGGTACATAGTGTCAAACCAGTCATGGAGTGGATGAGTCTCATGGTACATGGTGTGAAACCGGTCATGGAGTGGATGAGTCTCAAGGTACATAAAGTGTGAAAACGGTCATGGAGTGGATGAGCCTCAAGGTACATAAAATGTGAGACTGGTCATGGAGGGGATGGAGCTGATGGTACATAGTGTGAAACCAGTCATGTAATGGATGAGTCTCATGGTACATAGTGTCAAACTAGTCATGGAGTGGATGAGTCTCATGGTATATAGTGTGAAACCAGTCATGGAGTGGATGAGTCTCATGGTACATAGTGTCAAACCAGTCATGGAGTGGATGAGGCTCATGGTATATAGAGTGAAACCAGTCATGGAGTGGATGAGTCTCATGGTATATAGAGTGAAACCAGTCATGGAGGGGATGAGTCTCATGGTATATAGAGTGAAACCAGTTATGGAGTGGATGAGTCTCATGGTACATAGTGTCAAACCAGTCATGGAGTGGATGAGTCTCATGGTACATAGTGTCAAACCAGTCATGGAGTGGATGAGGCTCATGGTATATAGAGTGAAACCAGTCATGGAGTGGATGAGTCTCATGGTATATAGAGTGAAACCAGTCATGGAGGGGATGAGTCTCATGGTATATAGAGTGAAACCAGTTATGGAGTGGATGAGTCTCATGGTACATAGTGTCAAACCAGTCATGGAGTGGATGAGTCTCATGGTACATAGTGTCAAACCGGTCATGGAGTGGATGAGTCTCAAGGTACATAGTGTCAAACCGGTCATGGAGGGGATGGAGCTGATGGTACATAGTGTGAAACCAGTCATGTAATGGATGAGTCTCATGGTACATAGTGTCAAACTAGTCATGGAGTGGATGAGTCTCATGGTATATAGTGTGAAACCAGTCATGGAGTGGATGAGTCTCATGGTACATAGAGTGAAACCGGTCATGGAGAGGATGAATCTCATGGTACATAAAGTGTGAAACCGGTCATGGAGTGGATGAGTCTCATGGTATATAGTGTGAAACCAGTCATGGAGGGGATGAGTCTCATGGTATATAGAGTGAAACCAGTCATGGAGGGGATGAGTCTCATGGTATATAGAGTGAAACCAGTTATGGAGTGGATGAGGCTCATGGTATATAGAGTGAAACCAGTCATGGAGTGGATGAGTCTCATGGTATATAGAGCGAAACCAGTCATGGAGGGGATGAGTCTCATGGTATATAGAGTGAAACCAGTTATGGAGTGGATGAGTCTCATGGTACATAGTGTCAAACCAGTCATGGAGTGGATGAGTCTCATGGTACATGGTGTGAAACCGGTCATGGAGTGGATGAGTCTCAAGGTACATAAAGTGTGAAAACGGTCATGGAGTGGATGAGCCTCAAGGTACATAAAATGTGAGACTGGTCATGGAGGGGATGAGTCTCATGGTATATAGAGTGAAACCAGTTATGGAGTGGATGAGTCTCATGGTACATAGTGTCAAACCAGTCATGGAGTGGATGAGTCTCATGGTACATAGTGTCAAACCGGTCATGGAGTGGATGAGTCTCAAGGTACATAGTGTCAAACCGGTCATGGAGGGGATGGAGCTGATGGTACATAGTGTGAAACCAGTCATGTAATGGATGAGTCTCATGGTACATAGTGTCAAACTAGTCATGGAGTGGATGAGTCTCATGGTATATAGTGTGAAACCAGTCATGGAGTGGATGAGTCTCATGGTACATAGAGTGAAACCGGTCATGGAGAGGATGAATCTCATGGTACATAAAGTGTGAAACCGGTCATGGAGTGGATGAGTCTCATGGTATATAGTGTGAAACCAGTCATGGAGGGGATGAGTCTCATGGTATATAGAGTGAAACCAGTCATGGAGGGGATGAGTCTCATGGTATATAGAGTGAAACCAGTTATGGAGTGGATGAGTCTCATGGTACATAGAGTCAAACCAGTCATGGAGTGGATGAGTCTCATGGTATATAGAGTGAAACCAGTCATGGAGTGGATGAGTCTCATGGTACATAGAGTGAAACCAATCATGGTGTGGATGAGTCTCATGGTACATACAGTGTGAAACCAGTCATGGAGTGGATGAGTCTCATGGTATATTGAGTGAAACCAGTTATGGAGTGGATGAGTCTCATGGTACATAGTGTCAAACCAGTCATGGAGTGGATGAGTCTCATGGTATATAGAGTGAAACCAGTCATGGAGTGGATGAGTCTCATGGTACATAGAGTGAAACCGGTCATGAAGAGGATGAGTCTCATGGTACATAGTGTGAAACTGGTCGTGGAGTGGATGAGTCTCATGGTACATAGAGTGAAACCGGTCATGGAGTGGATGAGTCTCATGGTACATAGTGTGAAACTGGTCATGGAGAAGATGAGTCTCATGGTACATAGTGTCCACCAGTCATGGAGTGGATGAGGCTCATGGTATATAGAGTGAAACCAGTCATGGAGTGGATGAGTCTCATGGTATATAGTGAAACCAGTCATGGAGGGGATGAGTCTCATGGTATATAGAGTGAAACCAGTTATGGAGTGGATGAGTCTCATGGTACATAGTGTAAAACCAGTCATGGAGTGGATGAGTCTCATGGTACATAGAGTGAAACCGGTCATGGAGAGGATGAATCTCATGGTACATAAAGTGTGAAACCGGTCATGGAGAGGATGAGTCTCATGGTACATAGTGTGAAACCGGTCATGGAGTGGATGAGTCTCATGGTACATAAAGTATGAAACCAGTCATGGAGGGGATGAGTCGCATGGTACATAAAGTGTGAAACCAACCATGGTGTGGATGAGTCTCATGAGACATAAGGTGTGAAACCGGTCATGAAGTGGATGAGTCTCATGGTACATAGTGTCAAACCGGTCATGGAGGGGATGAATCTGATGGTACATAAAGTGTGAAACCAGTCATGGAGGAGATGAGTCTCATGGTACATAGTGTCAAACAAGTCATGGAGTGGATGAGTCTCATGGTATATGGAGTGAAACCAGTCATGGAGTGGATGAGTCTCATGGTACATAGAGTGAAACCGGTCATGAAGAGGATGAGTCTCATGGTACATAAAGTGTGAAACCAGTCATGGAGTGGATGAGTCTCATGGTATATAGTGTGAAACCAGTCATGGAGTGGATGAGTCTCATGGTACATAGAGTGAAACCGGTCATGGAGAGGATGGGTCTCATGGTACATAAAGTGTGAAACCAGTCATGGAGGGGATGAGTCGCATGGTACATAAAGTGTGAAACCAACCATGGTGTGGATGAGTCTCATGAGACATAAATTGTGAAACCGGTCATGAAGTGGATGAGTCTCATGGTACAGTGTCAAACCGGTCATGGAGGGGATGAATCTGATGGTACATAAAGTGTGAAACCGGTCATGGAGGGGCTGAGTCTCATGGTACATAGTGTCAAACCAGTCATGGAGTGGATGAGGCTCATGGTATATACAGTGAAACCAGTCATGGAGTGGATGAGTCTCATGGTATATAGAGTGAAACCAGTCATGGAGGGGATGAGTCTCATGGTATATAGAGTGAAACCAGTTATGGAGTGGATGAGTCTCATGGTACATAGTGTCAAACCAGTCATGGAGTGGATGAGTCTCATGGTACATAGTGTCAAACCAGTCATGGAGTGGATGAGGCTCATGGTATATAGAGTGAAACCAGTCATGGAGTGGATGAGTCTCATGGTATATAGAGTGAAACCAGTCATGGAGGGGATGAGTCTCATGGTATATAGAGTGAAACCAGTTATGGAGTGGATGAGTCTCATGGTACATAGTGTCAAACCAGTCATGGAGTGGATGAGTCTCATGGTACATAGTGTCAAACCGGTCATGGAGTGGATGAGTCTCAAGGTACATAGTGTCAAACCGGTCATGGAGGGGATGGAGCTGATGGTACATAGTGTGAAACCAGTCATGTAATGGATGAGTCTCATGGTACATAGTGTCAAACTAGTCATGGAGTGGATGAGTCTCATGGTATATAGTGTGAAACCAGTCATGGAGTGGATGAGTCTCATGGTACATAGAGTGAAACCGGTCATGGAGAGGATGAATCTCATGGTACATAAAGTGTGAAACCGGTCATGGAGTGGATGAGTCTCATGGTATATAGTGTGAAACCAGTCATGGAGGGGATGAGTCTCATGGTATATAGAGTGAAACCAGTCATGGAGGGGATGAGTCTCATGGTATATAGAGTGAAACCAGTTATGGAGTGGATGAGGCTCATGGTATATAGAGTGAAACCAGTCATGGAGTGGATGAGTCTCATGGTATATAGAGCGAAACCAGTCATGGAGGGGATGAGTCTCATGGTATATAGAGTGAAACCAGTTATGGAGTGGATGAGTCTCATGGTACATAGTGTCAAACCAGTCATGGAGTGGATGAGTCTCATGGTACATGGTGTGAAACCGGTCATGGAGTGGATGAGTCTCAAGGTACATAAAGTGTGAAAACGGTCATGGAGTGGATGAGCCTCAAGGTACATAAAATGTGAGACTGGTCATGGAGGGGATGAGTCTCATGGTATATAGAGTGAAACCAGTTATGGAGTGGATGAGTCTCATGGTACATAGTGTCAAACCAGTCATGGAGTGGATGAGTCTCATGGTACATAGTGTCAAACCGGTCATGGAGTGGATGAGTCTCAAGGTACATAGTGTCAAACCGGTCATGGAGGGCATGGAGCTGATGGTACATAGTGTGAAACCAGTCATGTAATGGATGAGTCTCATGGTACATAGTGTCAAACTAGTCATGGAGTGGATGAGTCTCATGGTATATAGTGTGAAACCAGTCATGGAGTGGATGAGTCTCATGGTACATAGAGTGAAACCGGTCATGGAGAGGATGAATCTCATGGTACATAAAGTGTGAAACCGGTCATGGAGTGGATGAGTCTCATGGTATATAGTGTGAAACCAGTCATGGAGGGGATGAGTCTCATGGTATATAGAGTGAAACCAGTCATGGAGGGGATGAGTCTCATGGTATATAGAGTGAAACCAGTTATGGAGTGGATGAGTCTCATGGTACATAGAGTCAAACCAGTCATGGAGTGGATGAGTCTCATGGTATATAGAGCGAAACCAGTCATGGAGGGGATGAGTCTCATGGTATATAGAGTGAAACCAGTTATGGAGTGGATGAGTCTCATGGTACATAGTGTCAAACCAGTCATGGAGTGGATGAGTCTCATGGTACATGGTGTGAAACCGGTCATGGAGTGGATGAGTCTCAAGGTACATAAAGTGTGAAAACGGTCATGGAGTGGATGAGCCTCAAGGTACATAAAATGTGAGACTGGTCATGGAGGGGATGAGTCTCATGGTATATAGAGTGAAACCAGTTATGGAGTGGATGAGTCTCATGGTACATAGTGTCAAACCAGTCATGGAGTGGATGAGTCTCATGGTACATAGTGTCAAACCAGTCATGGAGTGGATGAGGCTCATGGTATATAGAGTGAAACCAGTCATGGAGTGGATGAGTCTCATGGTATATAGAGTGAAACCAGTCATGGAGGGGATGAGTCTCATGGTATATAGAGTGAAACCAGTTATGGAGTGGATGAGTCTCATGGTACATAGTGTCAAACCAGTCATGGAGTGGATGAGTCTCATGGTACATAGAGTGAAACCGGTCATGGAGAGGATGGGTCTCATGGTACATAAAGTGTGAAACCAGTCATGGAGGGGATGAGTCGCATGGTACATAAAGTGTGAAACCAACCATGGTGTGGATGAGTCTCATGAGACATAAATTGTGAAACCGGTCATGAAGTGGATGAGTCTCATGGTACAGTGTCAAACCGGTCATGGAGGGGATGAATCTGATGGTACATAAAGTGTGAAACCGGTCATGGAGGGGCTGAGTCTCATGGTACATAGTGTCAAACCAGTCATGGAGTGGATGAGGCTCATGGTATATAGAGTGAAACCAGTCATGGAGTGGATGAGTCTCATGGTATATAGAGTGAAACCAGTCATGGAGGGGATGAGTCTCATGGTATATAGAGTGAAACCAGTTATGGAGTGGATGAGTCTCATGGTACATAGTGTCAAACCAGTCATGGAGTGGATGAGTCTCATGGTACATAGTGTCAAACCAGTCATGGAGTGGATGAGGCTCATGGTATATAGAGTGAAACCAGTCATGGAGTGGATGAGTCTCATGGTATATAGAGTGAAACCAGTCATGGAGGGGATGAGTCTCATGGTATATAGAGTGAAACCAGTTATGGAGTGGATGAGTCTCATGGTACATAGTGTCAAACCAGTCATGGAGTGGATGAGTCTCATGGTACATAGTGTCAAACCGGTCATGGAGTGGATGAGTCTCAAGGTACATAGTGTCAAACCGGTCATGGAGGGGATGGAGCTGATGGTACATAGTGTGAAACCAGTCATGTAATGGATGAGTCTCATGGTACATAGTGTCAAACTAGTCATGGAGTGGATGAGTCTCATGGTATATAGTGTGAAACCAGTCATGGAGTGGATGAGTCTCATGGTACATAGAGTGAAACCGGTCATGGAGAGGATGAATCTCATGGTACATAAAGTGTGAAACCGGTCATGGAGTGGATGAGTCTCATGGTATATAGTGTGAAACCAGTCATGGAGGGGATGAGTCTCATGGTATATAGAGTGAAACCAGTCATGGAGGGGATGAGTCTCATGGTATATAGAGTGAAACCAGTTATGGAGTGGATGAGGCTCATGGTATATAGAGTGAAACCAGTCATGGAGTGGATGAGTCTCATGGTATATAGAGCGAAACCAGTCATGGAGGGGATGAGTCTCATGGTATATAGAGTGAAACCAGTTATGGAGTGGATGAGTCTCATGGTACATAGTGTCAAACCAGTCATGGAGTGGATGAGTCTCATGGTACATGGTGTGAAACCGGTCATGGAGTGGATGAGTCTCAAGGTACATAAAGTGTGAAAACGGTCATGGAGTGGATGAGCCTCAAGGTACATAAAATGTGAGACTGGTCATGGAGGGGATGAGTCTCATGGTATATAGAGTGAAACCAGTTATGGAGTGGATGAGTCTCATGGTACATAGTGTCAAACCAGTCATGGAGTGGA
>JAVVLW010000122.1:0-25000 GCA_034401795.1 Chaetoderma sp. LZ-2023a | reverse complement strand
GCAAGCGTTGTTGTTTATTTATTACAGTCATAAAAACATAGAGGTATTCATTGCCAGCAATGCCCTCCGATTTCTAGCTATGCTAGACAGGGTTATAATGTCCATCAATTGTACAAATTGTAAGCCCTATGTCCTTATCATTTAACCCTTTAATGACTAAATCTTGTCAAAAAAACTAAACATTTTCTTGTTGAATGTCTTATTGCAGGCCCAAAAAATTGTATTTTGAAATTTTGCCACTGGACTGACTGGCTCGCTTACCGAGCCAGTCATTCCAGTGGTAAATTTTCAGAAAAAGTTTTCACTTGGCCTACTAATCGACACTCCTCAAGACCCCTGCAGAGGCCAGTTTGACTGGCTTCATCATAAGAGGGCTAAGGCCCTATGTTTTTAACATTATGTTGAATATTTTGAAACTATTTCACCAGGCGTTGTTGCAGCAGCAACATACAGTCAAATTAGTTTCAAAATTTTTTTGAAAGTTTAAAGGTCTCTGTGAAATGGTCTAGGACGAGTTGCGTTACAATCGATTGGTGCCCACTTTTGTCCCCGCCCCCTACCCTAAGTTGGACCCAAGATAAAAATAATTCCTTGTATTGTAGTCTATTTATCATTGGCTTGACAACGATATGTGACATGACCACCTTTGCATAAATTTTTTACCCACAGTCCCCACCCCCTTGGCGTCATGACAAAATTTCAAAAGTGCCATGCACATCCATGGACATATGTGTAATCATACCAGAAGTTTCAAGTTTCTGCGTGAAATGGGCTAGGAGGAGTTGCGATGGTAGCTCTTTTAAATAGACTGTTAAGATTGCCTTTCTGTTGCAATTTTTTAATTTGTTCAAGAAACTCATGGAAAATATTTATTTCTAGACCATGAGAAGACTATTTTGAAAATTTACCACTGGAGTGACTGGCTCGGTTATCGAGCTAATAATTCCAGTTGTAAATTTTCATAAATAGTCTTCTCTTAGTTTGCAAATGGACATTTCGCAAGACCATTTCAGATGCGCTGAAGAAGGGGTAAAGGGTGAAATCTAAAGTTGTCACCAACTGATTTAGCTAATTGAGACAGGAACTACTTTTACTGTCACGCTTCTAGTATTGAAACACACCACGCATTTGTCAACTCAAGAAAACTGAATGGATAAGATTCTGAAACTGGTTGGCGGGCTTGGGTAGGGATATATGACGGCTGTGGCCACAGTTTCCAGTAAAATTTCTTTCAATACATTCATCAACTTAAGCAATACTACTAGTATTATCAGGAAAATAAGATTTTAGCACTTTAGGGTTCAAAGTGTTAAAAGATAAATCACTAATCCGCTCTATTAAGAGAAGAGTATAATAGCGCATTTAAGCGTGCAAGATCACTCAAGCCTGTTTATAATGGGCACTGTATGGTCCATCAAAAAGTGGTTGTTAAAGACAGATAGTCAGTTAATACAACTTATTCGCTATACTATGCAGAGGTTTTGGACCAAAAGATGGTGGTTGCTTACGGCTTCTCGTCATACCACCACCCCTTTTAAAGAATAACCATCTTTTGGCGCCAGAGCACGTGTTCGTCTTTGGGTAATAAATATCTTTCTGGCTACAAGCCTGAATTTCCATCTGATGGAGCTTTATCATGAAAGCTATATAAAATCATTATTACTAGATTGACCTTTTTCCGCTGATGCCTAAATATTTAAGATATTATTGTGTGCTCTGACATCTATGTTGTTGAATTTTTTGTAATGTGTTTGACTGAAAGTTGTTCCTCCCGCAGCAATGACCTTCAGCCAAATTATTTTTAAAGAAACAACTCAGTCTACCAAACCATGTTGCTAAATAAACTTGGACATTCGCTACAAGGAACAGGAGTGTGAAATCTAAAGTTGTCACCATAAGTCTGCTCGACAGCGGAAACTGTAACAGATCTAACCTGTCTATTAAGGAACACCTCTGAAATTAGACCTTTGCTATATCTGATGTAGTAATTTCGGAAGTTCATATCTCGGCCGTTTATGGACAGATTATCTTCTAGTTTTCAAACACTCGGTCATCTATGCCCACGCTGATATGACAAAGGTCATAGCATTCCGGGATCCATGGCTCAAAAGAAGCCGATAGAAGAGGAATAGTAATAATAATAATAATGATAAAAGATAATATTCAGAACAATTTTTAGAAGGATTCCAAGTAAAAGTTAGCATTCTGCAGTATAAAGGTTAATACCAATCTATTATTTCACTAGTTGAAGGGTTAATAGGCAGGAACAACTTTCAGTCAAATTGTTTTGAAAAATAGTCAGCATGTATCCTTAGCATCTACAATAAGTGCAAGTTTTATATTGGCATTACTAAGTTCATGGGCTAATCAGCCAGGTTGTCAATTGGTATTAAATGGCAATTAAATCCCTATTATATTAATATGTTTACCTAGAACACTTACAGTAGCAAATGCCATTTGTTACCCCCATGGTAACCAGATATAAAATGACAATAAAATGTGACATTAATCAATTTTATTAGAGCCTCTAGCAAACTGTCTTCTACTACATAATAAAGAGGAAAATTAAAATCTAAATATTTCTGCACTTTACATCTAGATCTCGTTCATTTTCACACACACTCTGCAGACGGTCAACTAGCATATGTATAGCAATTTCTCCCATCAAAATCCATCAAATAAAAAAGTTCAAAATGGCCGCGAACTTGATTGGTCCACAGTGCCGAGACTGTTTGAGCAATCAAGTTTTTGCGAACAAATTTCACTTGCCGCCATTGACTTATTAAATTCCCCAAATTTTAGCCAGATCGCTTCAGAAGTTCCAGAGGAGAAGATTATTTTGTCATTTATGACGTCATCAAGATGGCCGCCAAATCCCTGAGTGCATCATGTTCTCTTTGATTAATTTCGATCGTAGTTGGCATCGAGACCATAGCTGCCGAGTCTTGTATTGATTGACCTGCTGGTTTCGGAGTTTTGGTTCAATCTACTTGCTGGAAATGGCTGGCGGCGGAATAATAATAATAATAATAATAATAATAATAATAATAACTAGATCTGTTCCATGAACAGATATACGGCTTCCAAGAATACCTGCACTCGAACTAGACATTCTTTTCTTGTACTTCATGTACAATCTAGTTAACTGGTGAAATTCCGTTTTACTTCTTTAGATAATATTTCTTGTCTTTCTGATCAATCGCCTAGGTGGTTTTGGAGAAGATCTATATACACAAAAGTGGTCACAAAATCAGCTAGATGATTGGTCATTCAGCAGTAAACAGGTTAATCAGGGATTTCTTTGGACACTAAATCTGATAACATGGAACCAGTTTGACTGTTCTATACCTGGTGCTATGGGAGAAGTAACTAGCAGGACAAGCGATATTAGAAGATAGCAATATCCCGCATTTTTAAGTTACCCAAGGAACCGGCTGCTGCAGGACCCGGTCTGCGCAGGACTACCTATTCTGTGAAGAAACAATATCCAAGCCATGTACATATATAGAATTAGATTGCCCATTTGACTCCTGCTCACTGCCCGCAGATTGACTCAAGAACAAAATAATGTGTTGTACTGTAGTCTACTAACCACAAGCTTCAAAATGATATGTGACATGACCACATTTGATAAAATTTATTTTCTGCCCACCATTTCCCCCACCCCTTCAGCTGATATCAAAATTCCAATGTGTCATGCACATCCCTGGCCATATGTTGAATCATACATTTCTATGTGAAATGGTCTAGGAGGAGTTGTGTTACAATAGATTGGTGCCCACTTTTTACCCTGCCCCATACCCTCAGTTTGACCCAAGATCAAAATAATTCCTTGTACTGTAGTCTACTCATCATTGGCTTCAAAATGATATGTGACATGGCCACCTTTGGAAAGATTTTATTATTTACTCCCCATTTCCCATCACTGGCGTCATACCAAAATTCCACAAGAGCTATCAGAAGATAGCAAATAGCTTACCTGTATTGTATATTAATTGTACATCACAGGATATGATGGACCACCGGATAGTCACATTTTGAAATTAGACAATCAACATGTGAATTCAAAACAACGTTGGTACTACCCATTGGGAAAGCATAGCTTGGACACTGAACCATAAAGCTTATCTACCCAGGAGTAACGTGAAGTCATTTAATGACAACTGGCAAATGGTCCAAACATAAGCAAAGTTCATAGTCTGAAAAAAGAAGAAACATTAAAAAAACCAATCAGCATAATACATATTTAGATGTCAAATGCTCTAGGGGTTGAATGACAATTGATTTGTGCCCACCTTTGACCCCGCCCTATACCCTCAGTTTGACGCAAGATCAAAATAATTCCTTGTATTGTTGTCTACTCATCGTTGGCTTGAACATGATATGTGACATGACCACCTTTGGATAAATTAAATGTTTTACCCACAGTCCCCACACCCTGGGGTTCATGATAAAATTTAAAAGGTGTCATGCAAATCACTGGCCAGATGTGCAATCATCTCCAAAGTTTCAAGTTTCTATCTGAAGTGGTCTAGGAGAGTTGCATTACAATTGATTGGTGCCCACTTCCGAAATTTTGACGCCGCCTCCCACCCTCAGTTTGACCCAAGATCGAAATAATTCCTTGTACTGTAGACTACTTACCATTGGCTTGAAAATGATATGCAACATGACCTTTGGAAAAATTTAAATTTTGACACACATTTCCCACCCCCAGGGCCCTGCCCCTGGGGTCATGCCAAAATTCCAAAAGTGCCATGCAAATCCCTGTCCATATGTGCAATGATACCAAAAGTTTCAAGCTTCTATGTGAAATGATCTAGGAGGAGTTGTGTAACAATCGATTGGTGCCCAGTTTTGATCCCCACTCCCCTCAGTTAGACCCAGGATCGAATTAATTCCTTGTACTGTAGTCTACTTATCATTGGCTTCAAAATGAGATGTGACATGACCATGTTTGGATAAATTAAATTTTCGACCCACAGTCCCCACCACCTGCGGTCATAACAAAATTTCAAAAGTGCCATGCACATTCCTCGCAATATGTGTAATCATACGGAAAGTTTAAAGGTCTCTGTGAAATGGTCTAGGACGAGTTGCTTTACAATCGATTGGTGCCCACTTGTGTCCCCGCCCCCTACCCTAAGTTGGACCCAAGATAAAAATAATTCCTTGTGTTGTAGTCTATTCATCATTGGCTTGACAATGATATGTGACATGACCACCTTTGCACAAATTAAAATTTTTACCCACAGTCCCCACCCTCTCGGCGTCATGACAAAATTTCAAAAGTGCCATGCCCATCCATGGCCATATGTGTAATCATACCAGAAGTTTCAAGTTTCTGCGTGAAATGTGCTAGGAGGCGTTGCGATGGTAGCTCTTTTAAATAGACTGTTAAGATTGCCTTTCTGTTGCAATTTTTAAATTTGTTCAAGAAAATCTTAATTTTCTCATGGAAAATATCCATTTCTAGACCAAGAGAAGACTATTTTGAAAATTTACCACTGGAGTGACTGGCTCGGTTATCGAGCTAATCATTCCAGTTGTAAATTTTCATAAATAGTCTTCTCTTAGTTTGCAAATGGACTTCCAGTCTTCTCGGATGGGACTTTAAACTGAGGTCCCGTCACACAGTGCCCATCACTGTGTGAACGTGAGCTAGGGTTAGGTAGGCAAGAAATTTCGGCATAGTCAAAGTAAACCGGATGCTGAATGGATCCCTCCTCGGATGGAACCACGCAACATACGGATTACAAAACCAAAACCAAATTGCTAGAATTAGAATCTTTCGGAATTTTCGAGGGGACTATGGAGGGATGTAACCCGGATGACTGACCGAGTTCGTCCTCGGACGGTCACAGTCACCATACGGGCTACCTAACCAATCAAAATCAAACAAGTGCGCGCTGGTGCCTGCTCGGATGATGGCCAGAAGACCAAATGGGTCCCAGGACCCGAAAGACCCCACACCCCAACCTCCCCACTCCCCCCAAAGGGGCCGGGAGGTCTCTGACCTAAAGCCCCCCCTTGGGTGCATCAGGTCATAAGACCGTACACACCTCCCCCGACCCAACACCTACCCCATCCCTTACCCACCCCTGTTAGGTCCAGGTTAGGCCATCCCCATTACACACGCCCAAGCATGAGGAGCAACAAAAAAAGCCATGGAAAAGAGCAGCAACATGAGACAAAATCGAGAGACAACGATCAACACACACATACACACAGAGAGAGACACAAGCTAATGCACAAACCGACGTCACAAGAATTCACAAGAATTCAACAGAAACCATAAAGGCCAGGCGTGAGTCTAGACCCTAGCATTGGGAACTAGCATATAAACGCCTCAAATATTACAACACACACACTTGCAAATGGACATTTCGCAAGACCATTTCAGATGCACTAAAGAAGGGGTAAAGGGTGAAATCTTAAGTTGTAACCAACTGATGTAGCTAATTGAGACAGGAACTACTTTTACTGTCACGCTTCTAGTATTGAAACACACCACGCATTTGTCAACTTAAGAAAACTGAATAGATAAGATTCTGAAACTGGATGGAGGGCATGGGTAGGGATATATGACGGCTGTGGCCACAGTTTCCAGTCAAATTTCTTTCAATACATTCATCAACTTACGCAATACTTCTAGTATTATCAGGAAAATAAGATTTTAGCACTTTAGGGTTCAAAGTGTTAAAAGCTAAATCACTAATCCGCTCTATTAAGAGAAGAGTATAATAGCGCATTTAAGCGTGCAAGATCACTCAAGCCTGTTTATAATGGGCACTGTATGGTCCATCAAAAAGTGGTTGTTAAAGACAGATAGTCAGTTAATACAACTTATTCGCTATACTATGCAGAGGTTTTGGACCAAAAGATGGTAGTTGCTTACGGCTTCTCGTCATACCACCACCCCTTTTAAAGAATAACCATCTTTTGGCGCCAGAGCACGTGTTCGTCTTTGGGTAATAAATATCTTCCTGGTTATAAGCCTGAATTTCCATCTGATTGAGCTTTATCATGAAAGCTATATAAAATCATCATTACTAGATTGACCTTTTTCCGCTGATGCCTAAATATTTAAGATATTATTGTGTGCTCTGACATCTATGTTGTTGAATTTTTTGTAATGTGTTTGACTGAAAGTTGTTCCTCCCGCAGCAATAAAACCTTCAGTCAAATTATTTTTAAAGAAACAACTCAGTCTACCAAACCATGTTGCTAAATAAACTTGGACATTTGGCTGCAAGGAACAGGAGTGTGAAATCTAAAGTTGTCACCATAAATCTGCTCGACGGCGGAAACTGTAACAGATCTAACCTGTCTATTAAGGAACACCTCTGAAATTAGACCTTTGCTATATATGATGTAGTAATTTCGGAAGTTCATATCTCGGCCATTTATTGACAGATCTTCTTCTTCTTTTCGTTCGCTGATCATACCGCAAGTCCTAAGTGACTATCGACATGATCACAAGTGTTAAGTGCGTGGATCCATGGTTTATTAGTTTGCGCCGTGCGGCCTGGAACCTCCGTCTTCAGCACTCGAGGTTTCTGTCAGGGTTACCTCACCCTTACCTCCTTTAGTTGCCTCTTACGACACGCAGAGGATACGGAAGGTGTATTCTAAGCCCCACCTACAGGGCAAGTGGACAGATTATCTTCTAGTTTTCAAACGCTCGTTCATCTATGCCCACGCTGATATGACAAAGGTCATAGCATTCCGGGATCCATGGCTCAAAAGAAGCCGATAGAAGAGGAATAGTAATTATAATAATAATAAAAGAGAATAATCAGAACAATTTCTAGAAGGATTCCAAGTAAAAGTTAGCATTCTGCAGTATAAAGGTTAATACCAATCTATTATTTTAGCAGTAGAAGGGTTAATAGGCAGGAACAACTTTCAGTCAAATTGTTTTGAAAAATAGTCAGCATGTATCCTTAGCATCTACAATAAGTGCAAGTTTTATATTGGCATTCATAAGTTCATGGGTTAATCGGCTCCATGGTCAACTGCTGTTAATTGACAATTAAATCCCTATCACATTAATCTGTTTTCCTGTTCTCTGATGAAATTCCGTTTCTATAACTGCTTTAGGTAATATTTCTTGTCTCTCGGATCAGTCACCTAGGTGGCTTAGGAGAATATCTATATACAGACACAAAACTGGTCACAAAAATCATGTAGATGATTGGCCATTCAGCAGTAAATAGGTAAATCAGGGATTGACCATACAGCCATAAACAGATCTAGAAGTGCATGACAATTTTTTATCTTTCCAATATGCTCAATGGAAACTGGAAATTAGTACAAAATCAATCAAGGGCTAACATTCTGCAGTACACAGGTAAATACAACAACTATAATATTTCACCAATAGAAGGGTTAATAGGCAGGAACAACTTCCAGTCAGATTGTTAAAATATTCTGTGGGTATCCTTAGCATCTACAATAAGCGATAGGTTTATATTGGCATTCATAGGTTGATGGGTTAATTGGCCCCCATGGTCAACATGTATTAAATGACAATTAAATCCCTATCACATTAATATGTTTGCCTAGAGCATTTACAGTAGCAAATCCAGTTCATTACTCATAATAGCTATTGAGCCACCTTTAGTTAGCTTGAGTTGCATTCGTGAGTGGCCATGATTGGAACTCTTAAATATATCATCCTCGTATGTTTCGAACGTAGGCCTATTAAAGATAACATTTTAATCACAATTTCTATCATTTATGTTATAGGTCACGGTCGTATTTTTCGCTAAAAAGTGAGGTAAACCTTAATTGTTTAGCTGAATTACTCTGGCCAGATTGATCACCCTTGTTATCAAGAGAGTTCTGATAGGTCTCCTATAACTTATCCAATGGTGTGCTGTGCATATAAATCATGGAAGTTAGTTTGCTAATGTTATGATTTCCCTGTTTTGGGAAGATAATAGTAGGTTAATTAATTACATTAAAATGTTTCTAAAGGTGGTCTGTTACGACCTGTCATACCTGTGGTTTAAGATGCCACAGGTTTCACAATAACCACAAATAGCAATGTTTTCAGAAGCATCACCAATAAGACTCAAGTGGTCCACCTTAGATAGGCATTCTAATGCAGTAGGCTAATTAAGTGCGTAGATGTATGGTCCTATACTGTAATAGCAATGGGTTTGAGAACCACCACTCAAGCAGTTCACTTACAGAGCTGGTCATAGAACGTAATTGAGCGCTAATCACTGAGAACCACCGTCATCATACATCAGCATCTCTGTCTTAACGAAAATGGTTACTGTCTCTAAGAGCAGTGTTTTTGAGAATCGCCATCAATAAAATTCATGTGGTGCACTTCCATAATATTCAATATTTTCCTGTATTTTTTTTTTTACAAGTATCACATACAACTGCACTATGCAAGCGTATTAATAATTAAATAATTAATAGAAATAGCAACGCAAAACTTGAGTATTTTAGTATTTCATAATCTATGAACATAGCGTGCTTGGAACCTGAAACTTGTATAAATTAACGGAAATTAAGGAAAGGAACACTATGTTCCAGCATTAATAATGTTTCAACGGCCACTAGCAACAGCTTTCTGTTGCATGGGTGGAATCGTATTAATAATTTTGGAACTAGTAACAATTGTAACACATATCTCAGATGTCTTAGTATGTGTAAACCTCTGAATACGACCCTTGCAACAGAAACCTCTTGCTACTGGTCGTTGCAAAGTTATTAAGGCTGAAACATAGTGATTTATCCCAATATTCCCAGAATTTATGCAAGTTTCGCGTTCAAATGTCGCTATGCGTTATGTAACTATATTAATTTTTCATCAACTAGCAGCAATAGCAGCACGCAACAGATATCGTTTAGTATTTCATAGCTTTAGAACATGACCGTTGCAACAAAAACAGACGTATTAGGGCTGGAACATAATGATATATTCTATATCATCACATAGTTGATCTATCTCCCCCGTCCCTTCAACTACCTGCCCCCTTCACCTCCCCCCCCATCTCCCCTCCACCTCCCTCCCACTCGTTTCAACCGTATATATGCATGGTGGTAATCAATAAAACTCAAGTGGTCTACCGTAGATAGGTAGTCCTATGCATTAGGCTAAATAATCGCTTAGATGGGTGGTCCTATACAGGAATAGCAATGCGTTTTTAGAGTCACAACTCAAGTGATCGCCTTAGATAGGTGGTCATATGCAGGTCATATAAAGGTCAAGTGGCCGCTAATACTTAAAAACCACGATCAACATACATCAGCATCTATTTTTTAGTGAACGCCGTTACTGCCTTCAATAACAATGTTTTCATTGACTAAACTTGCCCAATAAAGGTGTTAATGTCAGCATATAATATAGTACTTTTTCCACTACATTTGTAATAGCTATCCACATACAAAGCACGCGCGCACAGCAAGTGTGTGTTCAGTGGGTGGGGTGGGGGTCGGAGGAGGGGGTTGTGACATCTGTGTGGACACAATGCAAATAATTTGTCCGCCATACAATGCATAATAAATAGCATTGTATTTACTCAAAGGCCAATTTCCTATTGTGTAATAAATCTATCTATCTAGCTAACTCTTTAACACTTAAGCTGGCCAAAACGGCTTCTGTGGTAGTCTTGGAAAATGTCCGTTTGCATACCAAGAGAAGACTATTTTTGAAACATTATCCTCTCTGTCTCTCCACCCTCGCTCCCCTCCGTCTCCTGCTCCTACCCTTCTCCCTTCCCTCAATCCCTCCCTCGCTCCTGCCATCCTCTCCCGCCTTCCCTCAATGCCGTCCTCTCTCTCTGTATTATATTATAATGTGATCCTATTGTATGACACAAGATGGAATGGTACCGAGTGCAAAATGCATGCACCAAGATCAGCTAATACATTGATATATGTGTATTATCTTGCAACGTCAAAATGAACAGCCCTGCGTATTTAAAATGTCATGACATTTGATTGCAGATTTCAAAAATACCCAATTTGTCCCACCCTTTAAACAGCGTGGCCAATGCTTCTGAATTCCCGGTTGCTAAGATGCTGCTGCTGTGCCCGAGAGCAACAACATTCCGCAACATCATCATCAAAAAGAAACATTGGAATACTATAATTTAAAGAACAACCACAAAATGTGTAGGGGACAATCGAAATTGGTGGGTTAATTTTATGTGCACCTTACGTTAGCCAGAATTGCGGTACAGGCGCACACTTCTTTATTAACGGCAGTGTACAAGTAGTTTGCAATACAGACCCTTTCATGATCAAGAGCCAAAAACAACCCAAATTGACTAGCTTCATTAATGAACAAACTACCAAATTGGACCTCTAAAAATAATGCCGGTGTTTTTGCTTTTGCAACATAATTCAGCAATGGAATGATCATAGGTACATAATTAAATACTATCATTGACTATATAAATTCCAATCTACGGCGCAATGTGGACAAAATCATACCATCGGCTTTGAGTTCTCTCACTAATACAGATTGTCCAAGCGTGGAGGAATATCAGCCTCTGCGCTTAGGCTACAACCCGGCCAAATTGGGCATGGCGCTGAATAGACATAGAACACGGGCAATTATTTAAAACTTAATTTAGGCTACACCTCTTGCGTGACCTAGCTCTCAAACAATGAAAAGTTGGAGATATCGCCCTATCTATAAAACTAATAAAGCTAAACCTGGTTTAATCATCCTTATTGAATTCCGGCCAATGCGACTGAATTGATAACAACAATTTAGCAACTCATTCCAGCAACATAATTGTCCAAACAAACTCCATAATGGCTATTTTACTTTGACGCAAAATAGAGTGGCTTCATTACATGTGACAAAATAGCATTACATACGGGGGTGGGTGGTGAGTGAATGGGCGGCGAAGCAACAACTCGTTATATACGCTGAGAGAAATGTAAACAAACTCGGACAATCATCATGTTAAATATTTCAGTTCCCTACAGATAAATACTCATGACTGAAAGTTACTGCTACCCTAAATAGCAACAGGTTTCAACAAACAATACGATAATTGTCAAGCAGGCTACAAGATTTCTCACAAAAATCCAGTCTTGTTTCACTACATACAAGCAGTTGTGGCATAATTTCACTAGTTTCTTCAGCCCTGCTAGAAGGAAACGGGTTAATTTTGCATTTGGACGTTTATTGATATCACTTCTCCGACTATCTATTTAACCCTGCTCAATGCTCAATTCATCACCAGTTCCTGGAAAAATGCCCTAGCTGGTTACTTAAAAACAATTTGACTGAACGTACTTGTTTCCTTAGGTAGCAACAACATTCAGTCAACGTTCTTTCAAAACATTAAGTTGGTTCTCCAGCACAACTATCTTCAGAAATAAAAGCGCTTTTAAATCGATCATTGGATAAATAATTGTGTTGAGATCAGTGAGAAATTGAAATGCTAGCCTTTTCTATGCAGGGTAATTATCACCCCACCCACTGATGGGACCAGTTAGCGAGCGTTGTTGTTTATTTATTACAGTCATAAAAACATAGAGGTATTCATTGCCAGCAATGCCCTCCGATTTCTAGCTATGCTACACAGGGTTATAATGTCCATCAATTGTACAAATTGTAAGCCCTATGTCCTTATCATTTAACCCTTTAATGACTAAATCTTGTCAAAAAAACTAAACATTTTCTTGTTGAATGTCTTATTGCAGGCCAAAAAAATTGTATTTTGAAATTTTGCCACTGGACTGACTGGCTCGCTTACCGAGCCAGTCATTCCAGTGGTAAATTTTCAGAAAAAGTTTTCACTTGGCCTACTAATCGACACTCCTCAAGACCCCTGCAGAGGCCAGTTTGACTGGCTTCATCATAAGAGGGTTAAGGCCCTATGTTTTTAACATTATGTTGAATATTTTGAAACTATTTCACCAGGCGTTGTTGCAGCAGCAACACACAGTCAAATTAGTTTCAAAATATTTTTGAACGTTTAAAGGTCTCTGTGAAATGGTCTAGGACGAGTTGCGTTACAATCGATTGGTGCCCACTTTTGTCCCCGCCCCCTACCCTAAGTTGGACCCAAGATACAAATAATTCCTTGTATTGTAGTCTATTTATCATTGGCTTGACAACGATATGTGACATGACCACCTTTGCATAAATTAAATTGTTTACCCACAGTCCCCACCCCCTGGGCGTCATGACAAAATTTCAAAAGTGCCATGCACATCCATGGACATATGTGTAATCATACCAGAAGTTTCAAGTTTCTGCGTGAAATGGGCTAGGAGGAGTTGCGATGGTAGCTCTTTTAAATAGACTGTTAAGATTGCCTTTCTGTTGCAATTTTTTAATTTGTTCAAGAATTCTCATGGAAAATATTTATTTCTAGACCATGAGAAGACTATTTTGAAAATTTACCACTGGAGTGACTGGCTCGGTTATCGAGCTAATAATTCCAGTTGTAAATTTTCCTAAATAGTCTTCTCTTAGTTTGCAAATGGACATTTCGCAAGACCATTTCAGATGCACTGAAGGGGTAAAGGGTGAAATCTAAAGTTGTCACCAACTGATTTAGCTAATTGAGACAGGAACTACTTTTACTGTCACGCTTCTAGTATTGAAACACACCACGCATTTGTCAACTCAAGAAAACTGAATGGATAAGATTCTGAAACTGGTTGGCGGGCTTGGGTAGGGATATATGACGGCTGTGGCCACAGTTTCCAGTAAAATTTCTTTCAATACATTCATCAACTTACGCAATACTAGTAGTATTATCAGGAAAATAAGATTTTAGCACTTTAGGGTTCAAAGTGTTAAAAGCTAAATCACTAATCCGCTCTATTAAGAGAAGAGTATAATAGCGCATTTAAGCGTGCAAGATCACTCAAGCCTGTTTATAATGGGCACTGTATGGTCCATCAAAGTGGTTGTTAAAGACAGATAGTCAGTTAACACAACTTATTCGCTACACTATGCAGCGTTCTTGGACCAAAAGATGGTGGTTGCTTACGGCTTCTCGTCATACCACCACCCCTTTTAAAGAATAACCATCTTTTGGCGCCAGAGCACGTGTTCGTCTTTGGGTAATAAATATCTTTCTGGCTACAAGCCTGAATTTCCATCTGATGGAGCTTTATCATGAAAGCTATATAAAATCATCATTACTAGATTGACCTTTTTCCGCTGATGCCTAAATATTTAAGATATTATTGTGTGCTCTGACATCTATGTTGTTGAATTTTTTGTAATGTGTTTGACTGAAAGTTGTTCCTCCCGCAGCAATGACCTTCAGTCAAATTATTTTTAAAGCAACAACTCAGTCTACCAAACCATGTTGCTAAATAAACTTGGACATTCGGCTACAAGGAACAGGAGTGTGAAATCTAAAGTTGTCACCATAAATCTGCTCGACGGCGGAAACTGTAACAGATCTAACCTGTCTATTAAGGAACACCTCTGAAATTAGACCTTTGCTATATATGATGTAGTAATTTCGGAAGTTCATATCTCGGCCGTTTATGGACAGATTATTTTCTAGTTTTCAAACACTCGTTCATCTATGCCCACGCTGATATGACAAAGGTCATAGCATTCTGGGATCCATGGCTCAAAAGAAGCCGATAGAAGAGGAATAGTAATAATAATAATAATGATAAAAGAGAATAATCAGAACAATTTTTAGAAGGATTCCAAGTAAAAGTTAGCATTCTGCAGTATAAAGGTTAATACCAATCTATTATTTTACTAGTTGAAGGGTTAATAGGCAGGAACAACTTTCAGTCAAATTGTTTTGAAAAATAGTCAGCATGTATCCTTAGCATCTACAATAAGTGCAAGTTTTATATTGGCATTACTAAGTTCATGGGCTAATCAGCCAGGTTGTCAATTGGTATTAAATGGCAATTAAATCCCTATTATATTAATATGTTTACCTAGAGCACTTACAGTAGCAAATGCCATTTGTTACCCCCATGGTAACCAGATATAAAATGACAATAAAATGTCACATTAATCATCTTTATTAGAGCCTCTAGCAAACTGTCTTCTACTACATAATAAAGAGGAAAATTAAAATCTAAATATTTCTGCACTTTACAACTAGATCTCGTTCATTTTCAAACACACTCTGCAGACGGTCAACTAGCATATGTATAGTAATTTTTCCCATCAAAATCCATCAAATAAAAGTTCAAAATGGCCCCGAAATTGATTGGTCCACGGTGCCGAGACTGTTTGACCAATCAAGTTTTTGCGAACAAATTTCACTTGCCGCCATTGAATTATTATATTCCCCAAATTTTAGGCAGATCGCTTCAGAAGTTCCAGAGGAGAAGATTATTTTGTCATTTATGACGTCATCAAGATGGCCGCCAAATCCATGAGTGCATCATGTTCTCTTTGATTAATTTCGATCCTAGTTGGCATCTAGACTATAGCTGCCGAGTCTTGTATTGATTGACCTGCTGGTTTCGGAGTTTTGGTTCAATCTACTTGCTGGAAATGGCTGGCGGCGGAATAATAATAATAATAATAATAATAATAATAATAATAATAATAATAATAAACGGAACAATCACTCTAGTCTTCCAGAGCTTCGCTCTTGGAAGCCTAATAAACGGAACAATCACTCTAGTCTTCCAGAGCTTCGCTCTTGGAAGCCTAATAATAATAATAATAATAATAATAATAATAATAAACGGAACAATCACTCTAGTCTTCCAGAGCTTCGCTCTTGGAAGCCTAATAATAATAATAATAACTAGATCTGTTCCATGAACAGATATACGGCTTCCAAGAATACCTGCACTCGAACTAGACATTCTTTTCTTGTACTTCATGTACAATCTAGTTAACTGGTGAAATTCCGTTTTACTTCTTTAGATAATATTTCTTGTCTTTCTGATCAATCGCCTAGGTGGTTTTGGAGAAGATCTATATACACAAAAGTGGTCACAAAATCAGCTAGATGATTGGTCATTCAGCAGTAAACAGGTTAATCAGGGATTTCTTTGGACACTAAATCTGATAACATGGAACCAGTTTGACTGTTCTATACCTGGTGCTATGGGAGAAGTAACTAGCAGGACAAGCGATATTAGAAGATAGCAATATCCCGCATTTTTAAGTTACCCAAGGAACCGGCTGCTGCAGGACCCGGTCTGCGCAGGACTACCTATTCTGTGAAGAAACAATATCCAAGCCATGTACATATATAGAATTAGATTGCCCATTTGACTCCTGCTCACTGCCCGCAGATTGACTCAAGAACAAAATAATGTGTTGTACTGTAGTCTACTAACCACAAGCTTCAAAATGATATGTGACATGACCACATTTGATAAAATTTATTTTCTGCCCACCATTTCCCCCACCCCTTCAGCTGATATCAAAATTCCAATGTGTCATGCACATCCCTGGCCATATGTTGAATCATACATTTCTATGTGAAATGGTCTAGGAGGAGTTGTGTTACAATAGATTGGTGCCCACTTTTTACCCTGCCCCATACCCTCAGTTTGACCCAAGATCAAAATAATTCCTTGTACTGTAGTCTACTCATCATTGGCTTCAAAATGATATGTGACATGGCCACCTTTGGAAAGATTTTATTATTTACTCCCCATTTCCCATCACTGGCGTCATACCAAAATTCCACAAGAGCTATCAGAAGATAGCAAATAGCTTACCTGTATTGTATATTAATTGTACATCACAGGATATGATGGACCACCGGATAGTCACATTTTGAAATTAGACAATCAACATGTGAATTCAAAACAACGTTGGTACTACCCATTGGGAAAGCATAGCTTGGACACTGAACCATAAAGCTTATCTACCCAGGAGTAACGTGAAGTCATTTAATGACAACTGGCAAATGGTCCAAACATAAGCAAAGTTCATAGTCTGAAAAAAGAAGAAACATTAAAAAAACCAATCAGCATAATACATATTTAGATGTCAAATGCTCTAGGGGTTGAATGACAATTGATTTGTGCCCACCTTTGACCCCGCCCTATACCCTCAGTTTGACGCAAGATCAAAATAATTCCTTGTATTGTTGTCTACTCATCGTTGGCTTGAACATGATATGTGACATGACCACCTTTGGATAAATTAAATGTTTTACCCACAGTCCCCACACCCTGGGGTTCATGATAAAATTTAAAAGGTGTCATGCAAATCACTGGCCAGATGTGCAATCATCTCCAAAGTTTCAAGTTTCTATCTGAAGTGGTCTAGGAGAGTTGCATTACAATTGATTGGTGCCCACTTCCGAAATTTTGACGCCGCCTCCCACCCTCAGTTTGACCCAAGATCGAAATAATTCCTTGTACTGTAGACTACTTACCATTGGCTTGAAAATGATATGCAACATGACCTTTGGAAAAATTTAAATTTTGACACACATTTCCCACCCCCAGGGCCCTGCCCCTGGGGTCATGCCAAAATTCCAAAAGTGCCATGCAAATCCCTGTCCATATGTGCAATGATACCAAAAGTTTCAAGCTTCTATGTGAAATGATCTAGGAGGAGTTGTGTAACAATCGATTGGTGCCCAGTTTTGATCCCCACTCCCCTCAGTTAGACCCAGGATCGAATTAATTCCTTGTACTGTAGTCTACTTATCATTGGCTTCAAAATGAGATGTGACATGACCATGTTTGGATAAATTAAATTTTCGACCCACAGTCCCCACCACCTGCGGTCATAACAAAATTTCAAAAGTGCCATGCACATTCCTCGCAATATGTGTAATCATACGGAAAGTTTAAAGGTCTCTGTGAAATGGTCTAGGACGAGTTGCTTTACAATCGATTGGTGCCCACTTGTGTCCCCGCCCCCTACCCTAAGTTGGACCCAAGATAAAAATAATTCCTTGTGTTGTAGTCTATTCATCATTGGCTTGACAATGATATGTGACATGACCACCTTTGCACAAATTAAAATTTTTACCCACAGTCCCCACCCTCTCGGCGTCATGACAAAATTTCAAAAGTGCCATGCCCATCCATGGCCATATGTGTAATCATACCAGAAGTTTCAAGTTTCTGCGTGAAATGTGCTAGGAGGCGTTGCGATGGTAGCTCTTTTAAATAGACTGTTAAGATTGCCTTTCTGTTGCAATTTTTAAATTTGTTCAAGAAAATCTTAATTTTCTCATGGAAAATATCCATTTCTAGACCAAGAGAAGACTATTTTGAAAATTTACCACTGGAGTGACTGGCTCGGTTATCGAGCTAATCATTCCAGTTGTAAATTTTCATAAATAGTCTTCTCTTAGTTTGCAAATGGACTTCCAGTCTTCTCGGATGGGACTTTAAACTGAGGTCCCGTCACACAGTGCCCATCACTGTGTGAACGTGAGCTAGGGTTAGGTAGGCAAGAAATTTCGGCATAGTCAAAGTAAACCGGATGCTGAATGGATCCCTCCTCGGATGGAACCACGCAACATACGGATTACAAAACCAAAACCAAATTGCTAGAATTAGAATCTTTCGGAATTTTCGAGGGGACTATGGAGGGATGTAACCCGGATGACTGACCGAGTTCGTCCTCGGACGGTCACAGTCACCATACGGGCTACCTAACCAATCAAAATCAAACAAGTGCGCGCTGGTGCCTGCTCGGATGATGGCCAGAAGACCAAATGGGTCCCAGGACCCGAAAGACCCCACACCCCAACCTCCCCACTCCCCCCAAAGGGGCCGGGAGGTCTCTGACCTAAAGCCCCCCCTTGGGTGCATCAGGTCATAAGACCGTACACACCTCCCCCGACCCAACACCTACCCCATCCCTTACCCACCCCTGTTAGGTCCAGGTTAGGCCATCCCCATTACACACGCCCAAGCATGAGGAGCAACAAAAAAAGCCATGGAAAAGAGCAGCAACATGAGACAAAATCGAGAGACAACGATCAACACACACATACACACAGAGAGAGACACAAGCTAATGCACAAACCGACGTCACAAGAATTCACAAGAATTCAACAGAAACCATAAAGGCCAGGCGTGAGTCTAGACCCTAGCATTGGGAACTAGCATATAAACGCCTCAAATATTACAACACACACACTTGCAAATGGACATTTCGCAAGACCATTTCAGATGCACTAAAGAAGGGGTAAAGGGTGAAATCTTAAGTTGTAACCAACTGATGTAGCTAATTGAGACAGGAACTACTTTTACTGTCACGCTTCTAGTATTGAAACACACCACGCATTTGTCAACTTAAGAAAACTGAATAGATAAGATTCTGAAACTGGATGGAGGGCATGGGTAGGGATATATGACGGCTGTGGCCACAGTTTCCAGTCAAATTTCTTTCAATACATTCATCAACTTACGCAATACTTCTAGTATTATCAGGAAAATAAGATTTTAGCACTTTAGGGTTCAAAGTGTTAAAAGCTAAATCACTAATCCGCTCTATTAAGAGAAGAGTATAATAGCGCATTTAAGCGTGCAAGATCACTCAAGCCTGTTTATAATGGGCACTGTATGGTCCATCAAAAAGTGGTTGTTAAAGACAGATAGTCAGTTAATACAACTTATTCGCTATACTATGCAGAGGTTTTGGACCAAAAGATGGTAGTTGCTTACGGCTTCTCGTCATACCACCACCCCTTTTAAAGAATAACCATCTTTTGGCGCCAGAGCACGTGTTCGTCTTTGGGTAATAAATATCTTCCTGGTTATAAGCCTGAATTTCCATCTGATTGAGCTTTATCATGAAAGCTATATAAAATCATCATTACTAGATTGACCTTTTTCCGCTGATGCCTAAATATTTAAGATATTATTGTGTGCTCTGACATCTATGTTGTTGAATTTTTTGTAATGTGTTTGACTGAAAGTTGTTCCTCCCGCAGCAATAAAACCTTCAGTCAAATTATTTTTAAAGAAACAACTCAGTCTACCAAACCATGTTGCTAAATAAACTTGGACATTTGGCTGCAAGGAACAGGAGTGTGAAATCTAAAGTTGTCACCATAAATCTGCTCGACGGCGGAAACTGTAACAGATCTAACCTGTCTATTAAGGAACACCTCTGAAATTAGACCTTTGCTATATATGATGTAGTAATTTCGGAAGTTCATATCTCGGCCATTTATTGACAGATCTTCTTCTTCTTTTCGTTCGCTGATCATACCGCAAGTCCTAAGTGACTATCGACATGATCACAAGTGTTAAGTGCGTGGATCCATGGTTTATTAGTTTGCGCCGTGCGGCCTGGAACCTCCGTCTTCAGCACTCGAGGTTTCTGTCAGGGTTACCTCACCCTTACCTCCTTTAGTTGCCTCTTACGACACGCAGAGGATACGGAAGGTGTATTCTAAGCCCCACCTACAGGGCAAGTGGACAGATTATCTTCTAGTTTTCAAACGCTCGTTCATCTATGCCCACGCTGATATGACAAAGGTCATAGCATTCCGGGATCCATGGCTCAAAAGAAGCCGATAGAAGAGGAATAGTAATTATAATAATAATAAAAGAGAATAATCAGAACAATTTCTAGAAGGATTCCAAGTAAAAGTTAGCATTCTGCAGTATAAAGGTTAATACCAATCTATTATTTTAGCAGTAGAAGGGTTAATAGGCAGGAACAACTTTCAGTCAAATTGTTTTGAAAAATAGTCAGCATGTATCCTTAGCATCTACAATAAGTGCAAGTTTTATATTGGCATTCATAAGTTCATGGGTTAATCGGCTCCATGGTCAACTGCTGTTAATTGACAATTAAATCCCTATCACATTAATCTGTTTTCCTGTTCTCTGATGAAATTCCGTTTCTATAACTGCTTTAGGTAATATTTCTTGTCTCTCGGATCAGTCACCTAGGTGGCTTAGGAGAATATCTATATACAGACACAAAACTGGTCACAAAAATCATGTAGATGATTGGCCATTCAGCAGTAAATAGGTAAATCAGGGATTGACCATACAGCCATAAACAGATCTAGAAGTGCATGACAATTTTTTATCTTTCCAATATGCTCAATGGAAACTGGAAATTAGTACAAAATCAATCAAGGGCTAACATTCTGCAGTACACAGGTAAATACAACAACTATAATATTTCACCAATAGAAGGGTTAATAGGCAGGAACAACTTCCAGTCAGATTGTTAAAATATTCTGTGGGTATCCTTAGCATCTACAATAAGCGATAGGTTTATATTGGCATTCATAGGTTGATGGGTTAATTGGCCCCCATGGTCAACATGTATTAAATGACAATTAAATCCCTATCACATTAATATGTTTGCCTAGAGCATTTACAGTAGCAAATCCAGTTCATTACTCATAATAGCTATTGAGCCACCTTTAGTTAGCTTGAGTTGCATTCGTGAGTGGCCATGATTGGAACTCTTAAATATATCATCCTCGTATGTTTCGAACGTAGGCCTATTAAAGATAACATTTTAATCACAATTTCTATCATTTATGTTATAGGTCACGGTCGTATTTTTCGCTAAAAAGTGAGGTAAACCTTAATTGTTTAGCTGAATTACTCTGGCCAGATTGATCACCCTTGTTATCAAGAGAGTTCTGATAGGTCTCCTATAACTTATCCAATGGTGTGCTGTGCATATAAATCATGGAAGTTAGTTTGCTAATGTTATGATTTCCCTGTTTTGGGAAGATAATAGTAGGTTAATTAATTACATTAAAATGTTTCTAAAGGTGGTCTGTTACGACCTGTCATACCTGTGGTTTAAGATGCCACAGGTTTCACAATAACCACAAATAGCAATGTTTTCAGAAGCATCACCAATAAGACTCAAGTGGTCCACCTTAGATAGGCATTCTAATGCAGTAGGCTAATTAAGTGCGTAGATGTATGGTCCTATACTGTAATAGCAATGGGTTTGAGAACCACCACTCAAGCAGTTCACTTACAGAGCTGGTCATAGAACGTAATTGAGCGCTAATCACTGAGAACCACCGTCATCATACATCAGCATCTCTGTCTTAACGAAAATGGTTACTGTCTCTAAGAGCAGTGTTTTTGAGAATCGCCATCAATAAAATTCATGTGGTGCACTTCCATAATATTCAATATTTTCCTGTATTTTTTTTTTTACAAGTATCACATACAACTGCACTATGCAAGCGTATTAATAATTAAATAATTAATAGAAATAGCAACGCAAAACTTGAGTATTTTAGTATTTCATAATCTATGAACATAGCGTGCTTGGAACCTGAAACTTGTATAAATTAACGGAAATTAAGGAAAGGAACACTATGTTCCAGCATTAATAATGTTTCAACGGCCACTAGCAACAGCTTTCTGTTGCATGGGTGGAATCGTATTAATAATTTTGGAACTAGTAACAATTGTAACACATATCTCAGATGTCTTAGTATGTGTAAACCTCTGAATACGACCCTTGCAACAGAAACCTCTTGCTACTGGTCGTTGCAAAGTTATTAAGGCTGAAACATAGTGATTTATCCCAATATTCCCAGAATTTATGCAAGTTTCGCGTTCAAATGTCGCTATGCGTTATGTAACTATATTAATTTTTCATCAACTAGCAGCAATAGCAGCACGCAACAGATATCGTTTAGTATTTCATAGCTTTAGAACATGACCGTTGCAACAAAAACAGACGTATTAGGGCTGGAACATAATGATATATTCTATATCATCACATAGTTGATCTATCTCCCCCGTCCCTTCAACTACCTGCCCCCTTCACCTCCCCCCCCATCTCCCCTCCACCTCCCTCCCACTCGTTTCAACCGTATATATGCATGGTGGTAATCAATAAAACTCAAGTGGTCTACCGTAGATAGGTAGTCCTATGCATTAGGCTAAATAATCGCTTAGATGGGTGGTCCTATACAGGAATAGCAATGCGTTTTTAGAGTCACAACTCAAGTGATCGCCTTAGATAGGTGGTCATATGCAGGTCATATAAAGGTCAAGTGGCCGCTAATACTTAAAAACCACGATCAACATACATCAGCATCTATTTTTTAGTGAACGCCGTTACTGCCTTCAATAACAATGTTTTCATTGACTAAACTTGCCCAATAAAGGTGTTAATGTCAGCATATAATATAGTACTTTTTCCACTACATTTGTAATAGCTATCCACATACAAAGCACGCGCGCACAGCAAGTGTGTGTTCAGTGGGTGGGGTGGGGGTCGGAGGAGGGGGTTGTGACATCTGTGTGGACACAATGCAAATAATTTGTCCGCCATACAATGCATAATAAATAGCATTGTATTTACTCAAAGGCCAATTTCCTATTGTGTAATAAATCTATCTATCTAGCTAACTCTTTAACACTTAAGCTGGCCAAAACGGCTTCTGTGGTAGTCTTGGAAAATGTCCGTTTGCATACCAAGAGAAGACTATTTTTGAAACATTATCCTCTCTGTCTCTCCACCCTCGCTCCCCTCCGTCTCCTGCTCCTACCCTTCTCCCTTCCCTCAATCCCTCCCTCGCTCCTGCCATCCTCTCCCGCCTTCCCTCAATGCCGTCCTCTCTCTCTGTATTATATTATAATGTGATCCTATTGTATGACACAAGATGGAATGGTACCGAGTGCAAAATGCATGCACCAAGATCAGCTAATACATTGATATATGTGTATTATCTTGCAACGTCAAAATGAACAGCCCTGCGTATTTAAAATGTCATGACATTTGATTGCAGATTTCAAAAATACCCAATTTGTCCCACCCTTTAAACAGCGTGGCCAATGCTTCTGAATTCCCGGTTGCTAAGATGCTGCTGCTGTGCCCGAGAGCAACAACATTCCGCAACATCATCATCAAAAAGAAACATTGGAATACTATAATTTAAAGAACAACCACAAAATGTGTAGGGGACAATCGAAATTGGTGGGTTAATTTTATGTGCACCTTACGTTAGCCAGAATTGCGGTACAGGCGCACACTTCTTTATTAACGGCAGTGTACAAGTAGTTTGCAATACAGACCCTTTCATGATCAAGAGCCAAAAACAACCCAAATTGACTAGCTTCATTAATGAACAAACTACCAAATTGGACCTCTAAAAATAATGCCGGTGTTTTTGCTTTTGCAACATAATTCAGCAATGGAATGATCATAGGTACATAATTAAATACTATCATTGACTATATAAATTCCAATCTACGGCGCAATGTGGACAAAATCATACCATCGGCTTTGAGTTCTCTCACTAATACAGATTGTCCAAGCGTGGAGGAATATCAGCCTCTGCGCTTAGGCTACAACCCGGCCAAATTGGGCATGGCGCTGAATAGACATAGAACACGGGCAATTATTTAAAACTTAATTTAGGCTACACCTCTTGCGTGACCTAGCTCTCAAACAATGAAAAGTTGGAGATATCGCCCTATCTATAAAACTAATAAAGCTAAACCTGGTTTAATCATCCTTATTGAATTCCGGCCAATGCGACTGAATTGATAACAACAATTTAGCAACTCATTCCAGCAACATAATTGTCCAAACAAACTCCATAATGGCTATTTTACTTTGACGCAAAATAGAGTGGCTTCATTACATGTGACAAAATAGCATTACATACGGGGGTGGGTGGTGAGTGAATGGGCGGCGAAGCAACAACTCGTTATATACGCTGAGAGAAATGTAAACAAACTCGGACAATCATCATGTTAAATATTTCAGTTCCCTACAGATAAATACTCATGACTGAAAGTTACTGCTACCCTAAATAGCAACAGGTTTCAACAAACAATACGATAATTGTCAAGCAGGCTACAAGATTTCTCACAAAAATCCAGTCTTGTTTCACTACATACAAGCAGTTGTGGCATAATTTCACTAGTTTCTTCAGCCCTGCTAGAAGGAAACGGGTTAATTTTGCATTTGGACGTTTATTGATATCACTTCTCCGACTATCTATTTAACCCTGCTCAATGCTCAATTCATCACCAGTTCCTGGAAAAATGCCCTAGCTGGTTACTTAAAAACAATTTGACTGAACGTACTTGTTTCCTTAGGTAGCAACAACATTCAGTCAACGTT